>JAOXNN020000013.1:1954457-1983663 GCA_028571205.2 Hydropsyche betteni
TCTCGAAGGGATTTCAGTCATAATATTTGTATATTTTACACGCGAGTTACGATCTATCATCAATGAGATTGTCACGTTTACATCAACACATCATAAACCACCGAGATATATACGCGTAGTCAAGGTATCGGATACCTAGTATACGAACCACGGCGATTGGATTGGAACAATTGTATATTGATATAGATAATGATAATTTTATGATATGTGATAATTTTATATTGATATAGAAAAATTTTAATAATTTATTTGAAAAAAATAATAGCGTCTTTTTTGATCCCTTTTCAATCGGACGACTTGGAGTGAGAGCCTCCATTGTCTTTAGATAAATCCGTCACTGTGTGAGATCAATTCGGTAATAAAATACATTTTAAGATAAATTTTTTTTTAAATGATTCTATTATTAGGTCGTACCACTTGAAGTGTCCGAATTTTTCTCGATCAAAAACAAACCGTCTTGCGATTGAGACGTGAATATTTAAAAAAATTATATTTTAAATATTACAATAAAAAATCATTATCGTTCACTTTACTTTCTTTTATTTCTCATTAAATCCAAATTTACCAATTATCATACAAAATTTTACATCGAACGCACAAAAATGCATCACAAAATCATTTCCCACCAACGAATACTTCATACAAAATCAACCATTACACACTTCGACAACATTTTCCGGCGATCCGAAAACATTCAACGTCGCCTCTCGGAATTGAATCCGTCACAAATCCCAGGCCGTGTCCCGGGGCCGGTACGATCAATACGCTCACCGACGTTGCACTACTCGCATACAACGTACACGTACATCGGACATGTCCCAGTTAGCACACCCCCGTGGATCCTGCCATCCTGTGCATCCTGCACCGACGTCTGGGTCCTTCCGACCCGAAAATCGAACCGTCGAAGGAGAACAATCGGACGCGCGACGAGGTCCTTTCGAAGGCTGCGTGATTTATTCGAGGCTTTTGACGATTTGTTCCTTTGTCGCGTGCGAGCTACGCTGATTTATCGCCGCTTTTATTGTCGTCTTATGAAAGCGGTTTGTGTGCGGAATTAGTCGGTTGCATTTAATTGCATGCATATTTCAATGTCGCGGCTCTTGAGTGCGAGCTTTCAGCGTACTGTGTCGAAAAGTTTGAACAATTTAAAAAAACCGATCTATCATATTCAATTAGAGTAATTTATGAAATGAACGCTATCGGCGAGTTCATCTGTTGTAACGGACGTGTATATGTAACAGTGCAGACGTATTAATATATTAAAAAATAATACGATTTTCTCATATTTATTATGCCGTATTGGCTAACAATCGGCGCGGTCCGAATTAACATATTACGCTTGGCATATCATCGAAAATACTTTCATACTTTCTCGAAAATACGCAAAGATATCTCGAATGGAAATACCGAGTCGGAAAAGAGTCCTGCGCGCTTAGGTCATCATCCATCACGAGGGTCGTTCGACAAGGAGCAGACGTCGGACGACATCAAAAGGATTTTTTTCTGCGGTTATTTTCGATTCAAATTCGCTTTTGAATCGGTGCAGTTCCATATCGGCTTTGATTCGGGTGCGGATTTGCATCCCGGGCAATTTTATCCTGGATTTGCATAAATGAATATTTATTCATTCGTTTGCATCTATAAGTTTCGATTATGCCCTTAATATACGATGTTTGTTCGCGGTCGGCTTTGAATCGTTACGAACACCGGAAAATTTATATCCGAACGGAATTTCTCTTAAAATTTTTCACGCTTTCTATCCGGAGTGTCCGATCGGCGGGTATCGACGCGATATTGTAATTTTTTCGAAATCGCTCTATTCCAGTGCGACGCATAAAATTGACGAGTGTATTATTAGAGCGACGGTGGGCTTTCACCGCGAAAGCGGTCCCTTTTTCCGGCTGTAAATCACTGAAGCCAGATGGACGAAAGTGACCAGGTCCATATAGACCAGGTGAAATTTCAGATTCAGACCAGATCGAGTCATCAACCCACCTTCCAAACGGGGAGGGCCGTGCGTCTTGCTTTGACACCTGTCCGGGTGCTGTCCACCTTCGTCATCGGACCGACGACATTGTTTCAGGCCGGTTTTCGCACTTCTGGTCTTCCGATGAGCCTTTTGTCGGTCAAATGTCGCATTTTGCAACCGAGGAACGGTCGCTGTTCGACTCGGTGCTGTTTTAGAAGGTGACACAAGTCGGGAGGAATGTGGAGTATGTGGACGTCGTGCTCTTTCGTTGCTCCTTATTTTCGTTCACGGCACCAGAACGGTATTTCCTTAATCGCATTCATATTCGATTACACTAATCAACATAGTTTCATTCCATCTCAAATCGAATTTCGTTTATTTATTTTTTAATCAAATCTTCCGCTGCGGTTTTCATTCACATTGCATAATTAATTAGCGAGAACGATTTGCATAATGCAAACTCGCAATCGAATCGCCCCTCGCAAAAAATCTAAAAGAACGCCTCGGGCAAATTATGCATTGGCTCGATACGAAAGCGCATCCCACATAATAATAACGACCCGTACATCTCGTTACACTCCCTCCTCTTCTTATTCGCGTATAATACAAAATACGTATAATAGAAAAAGGTGGATGTCGCCGGCGGAGAGCGTTTATTGCGTTTCGCGCCCGTCATTATCCTTTTCGTCCGGACGTGTCTTCCTTTGTGCCCTCGCGATTGACGGACGATGATGGTCGTCTGCCTGTGTGTGTGATTGTCGTCTCTTTTTTTGCGTGAAATGACGGTAAAAAGGTGGAGATGGAAAGCAGTGGAGCGCGTAATCGACGGCCGTGACCGCGGCTCTTGGCCTTCCTCACTCCTCGATGATGACCGCCGATGGTCGCCGAATTCACTTTGATGTCGGAATTTATGATGTAGAAGGATAGAAATTAGGTTTCGCTTGAGGTGTTCGGATATCGATTTGTGTTGGTGATGATTCGTCTGGTTGGAAGCTTTTACCTTGTTGGGTTACGTCTTTGTCCAAACCTTTACTCGCGTCGAAGCGATAGCCATACAAATCCGTAGTCAATTCGTACTTATAGTATTAAATATTGAAATATATAATGTTCCTTACGCTTAGACCTCAAATATTTGATGGGGAAACCTTGTCCTGCAGTGGGCACAAAACGGGTCGACAATGATGATGATGATGAATGTTCCTTACAGTTTTGTTGCTATAGCGGCCATCCGCGTTGAAAAGGTTAAAGATTAGTCTCCAAATCTCGAATAGTTTGTTACCTTTTTTCCGATTCGAAAAAATTATATAAAAAAATATTTTTACCGTTATGAAAAATATCTGGTCTGAAGATATCGAAAATGTTAAATGACTGAATCAACAGTTCGAGATCTATCAGTGTATAAAATCAAAACATCGAAAAAAGCGATCAATTTCATAACAGTAAAAATCTAACGATCGATATTCAACAAATATCCCGGAAAAGATAAATTACAAGCCCACGTACAAGTGACGATAGTCTCCGTACAACCCGCATTCTGCACCCAATACAATCTAATTACGTTTCGACCGAATTTGATTTAATGCCCAAACACAATTACCACTCGAATGAACCTCCGGCTCGTAAATCACACAATTCCACATCTCATGTAAACTTTTCCCATTAACATACATATGCACACCCCGACGGCGGACCGACACTGCTCAACGGTGCCTTCTGCCTCGTCTTCTCTTGACACACGGCAAATATTTATTTCCTCGTCTATTCATCATCCATCGCTTCCATTATTTACCACATGGCAGCCCGGTTGTTGTACACAACGAAAAACCGTATGCAAATTCCAAGACGGCGTCCTCGACTTGTGCTTTACCGGGCGCCATTTCCATACGAACACCATTTCGGGTGCCCACACTCGTCACCCACAAACGCGTCGTATTTTCGGATTGTTTATAAATAATCTATCGCGAAAGGAGGGTCGTCGCTTTTAATGGAGTTGTCCGTTTTTTTTTTAAAGTACGGTTCGATAACGAGTTGACTTTTGCCCCCGCGTCGACGTTGTATTATGTTCGTTGGGGTTGCGCTTTGGGGAAGCTATCGATTGAATATTTATGTATTGTTGCGAAAGGGTTGAATTTCGCAGTCAGTGGGTTTGAAAATTTCGCACTCGCTCATATGGAAAGTCCCCCAGTTGAACGTTTCAATTAAGAAGTTGTCTCCGATTCTATTTCGGTGCATGTAACGAGCGACTTCGTATTTATACTTGTCTCGTTATTAGCACTAACCATGTGTTTGAAGAATTGCTGAAAATCGGTAATGTGTGTTCGGTGCTATCGATATTTTTTTGTAAATAGATTCAATCATATCAAACACTGTATTGTAAATAAATCTTATGTGTTTCGTGCAAATAGACGTCGAACGTAAATAATGCACGTCGTTGAATTCTGATGATTGTGTTACTTTTTTAGAATTTAAAAATTTAATTAAGCCGCGTTGAATAAATGCAAATCGTAGATGCAAACTGACGGAACGTGCTCGTTTAATTCTCTGGCAGTCAATGGGGGTGCTTTTAAAACGTCTCTAATGAAATGTCAGGGTATGTTGGTCACACCCTTCTGATGACAATCGCTAAACGTGCTCGAATATTTTTCTTTTCATATATTTGATAAACGTATACATATCACGAAATACCAACAATATTTATTTTTTTTTAAACATACATAATAAACAATGAATCATCACATGAAAATATTCAAAAAAAATTCCTTAACGAGTCATCAAGATGTAATTCACCATCTCGAACGTTCGTTCTCCCTTTTCGGGTAGCACAATGAATTTTTGCGATTATCAAAATCGGAACGTGTCTTCTGCGAATATAAAATGCAACAATTGTCCGTCGACTCTTTTTCGTCGACGTAAAATTGCATTCATATGCTAAAAAGTGTTTCTATGTTTGCCATCCGTTGAATCGCAAATGAATGTTATGCGTGCGTCATTTTATCATGGCGACCGTGCGAATGTGGATTTGACACTTCTTGAAAAATTCGAAACAATGCGAATTTCGCGCCATTGTTGTTCGGTGGAGATTCGTACTAATTTTGCCAGAGAATCGTCGTTTTTTTAGGGTCCACTTTGTATGCAGATTTCGCTCGATAATCGTGTACGTGTCGTTGACTTCTGTGCGAAAAGATTTGCAAACTTTTATATGATGTATTTTCAGCTTTTAGTAATTGTTATTTTTATGGTTGTTTTGTCAGAGTTTCGTATTGCTGTTTGTGTAGATGTTCGAGAATGTTTTCTATCGGTCAAAGAAAATTGACTCGTCTCGAATCGTTTTAGTGTTCGATGAATCCGTTAATATGTCGAATGTGACGACTCGCTCAATAACCGTCCGATTTCCTTTTTTTTTCCAGATGACCTAAAGAAAGTGGCCGATCGAGTGGTGCAAGTCGCCAAAACAAATCACTCCAACGACAACATATCAGTGTTGTTGATCTTGCTCAAAGATCCGCACAAGATCGCCGAGCAAGCGCAGCATATAAAAAAAGTGTACAGCGTCAACATGGACTCCAGGTGACGCGAAACAAACACTCCCGAAAACACTTTCTATCTTTAAAATTTTATTTTATGATCATCTTTCGCTTTTCAGCTTCGAAAACACTCAATTCAACGCTCAAAACAACGGCTTCCACGTGAACGCCAACCCGGACGTGGCTTTTTCGAAAGACGGTCTCCTCTTCGATCTGCCTTCAGCCGAAGGTATCAAGCAACAAAACGGAACTTCGGAAGACCATCAAGAACACGCAGTCGACGAAAGGCTCAACAACGACTGGTTCTCCAACGGCAAAGTGGCCTCTGCTGCCGCTAACCGAATGTACGAAGACGACGTCGAAGAGGACGACGAGGACCTCGGTCCTGAAACGGACGTGGACGCCATCGACGACGTCCACACCTCCCCCAGCATGGAGGCTGCCAGGGCTCTGGCCGAGGGTCGTCCAGCTTCAGCTGAATTCGGAACCGACGACGTGGACATGATGCAGCAACATGAGCAGGTCGGAGACGACGAGGACGTCGACGAGCTCAGGATGCCGGCAAGAGAGGAAACGCCCACGCTGCCTGCCGATCGAGGTATTCGGATTTTTGCTCTCTTTTTCGTTTCGTGTGCTGAAATGTGGTTCGGTTGCGTTTTTCGTGTTGTGGTGGAGAGTTCGGGTTGTTTTCGGTCGGATTTGGGTCGTTTAGTGCGAGCGGTTGAATTATTTGGTGGGTTTCGTGTTACATTTGCATTCGGGGTTTTTTTTTGTGTGTTGCACATTAAACATTGTCCATGTGACCTTCGAGTGTTTTTATTTGAGATATTATCGTCGTTGAAAATATATATATTCATTTTTTTTTTAATATTTATCGTATAATTTTACTATCGATCATAAAATCTCGGCTATTCCACTATGTTATTGAAAAACGATGACTATAAACTATTATTTTACGCAATATTTTTATTCATAAACATCAAATCTTCTTCGATCACCATAAAATCCTCGAAACAGTGAATCGTCGAAATCGTTCCAACGTTTTGCCAAAGCTTTCAGTGCGAAATAGACTCGTACAATCATCGTCTCGTTTAAAAATCGACGTCGAACCACGCATTTGACAGAATCAGCTGATCACGCGCCGACGAACGACCCGAACGCGGACGCCCAACGCCAAAACCAAACTCAAAACAAACCAGCAACAAATACTACATCGAAAACCAAAACAAACATCGAAACCGAAACGTCGAACGTCACGTAAAAAACGGAAAAAGCCATCGCCGAAATCTCTTCTAGGCGTGTCCTGCGATCAGTTCCCGTCTGCGCCGGCAGGTGGCGCGCGCGACCGGTCGATTCGCTTCAGTCGCCGGCCGGGCGCCGAACGAGTGGACGTATATATCGTCTAGTTCCGTCTCTCTCTTTCTCGCAGCGTCTCGCCGCTCTCCCCTTCGCCGCCCCGCAGTTTCGCGTGCCCCTCCCCCCCTCTCGCCGCCGCCGTCTTCGGCGCTTCTCAAACTGCGTGTACGTGATTTTGATTTTTTTCTGTGTTTTTTCAGCGGTCGTATTTTCAGTGGTCCGTTTTGGAATTTTTAATTTTTCGAATATGCGTGTGTTTTTTTTAAATCGGTGTGATGTGTGTGTGTGCGTGCGCGCCGTTTGTGGAGTTTTCTAGAATTTCGGCGTGGAAGTTTTTTTCGACGTGTGACGTATTCGGTTCGTGTGTGAGGGTTGGTTGTGTACGCGTGTTCAGTTTCGCTTTAAAATATGTTCGTGTGTAATTGGAACGTGTAACGATTTTCTATATCGGTAAAACCGTTGGTTTTTTAATCATTTCGTTCGATTGGGTGTGATAGACTTTCTAACCGAAATTTTCTGTGCAATACCGAATAAAACGAGGTCGCATAAACGAAAAGGGGCGTTTTTGAACAATCTAATATTCGAAAGCTCGAAAATATCTGAAAATTATATAAATTCGATTTCGGTTGGATCAAATATCTCGATTCTCGTCTACGCTCAAATACACTAATCCAAATCAATATTCAACTCCGTGTTTACGTTGGAATTAATTTATAATTGATTCGTTTTCGGTGCCGCTATGCGGCTTACAACTGCGCCGCACATTCATCGCAAGGCTATTTATAAAATATGTACCGAAAATCATCGAATCCATTCGAGAAGACATTTGCATACTCAACGTCTATTTCAATATATAATATTCGGACGTTTGCCCAAACGACCCTGGCACACACCGGCAGTAGCACATATAGTATTTCGATAAATTATAATCGGATCATTCAATCATCACATAGTTCTGCCGAAACATATACTTTGTTAAAATCTTATTCGAATCCATTAAGAAAGATTGTTTTACATAAAAATTCGATTGTATTACGCAATGTCGTATTTCGAAATTAAAATTAAAATACACAAAAACGGGCACACGGTTGCGGAAGCGTAGGTCTATTTATACAGGGGGGGCCCCTCCCGGCTGCCTGTTGCTTCGTCTCGTCTGGTCTCCGACACGCGCCGCCATTCGTTCGATACTTTTTTCCATCGTTTTCCCCGTCGAGCGCCATTTATTTGTTTACCCGTTCGTCGATCCGTCCACGTTTCGGTCCAGAGTTAAATTGTCGCCATGTTTCGAACGCGCCATGTTCCCGCCGTTTGGCCCGCGGCCAAAAGTGCACGTTTCCCGGCCCGGTTCCAGGAGCGCGTGTGCGCGTTGTCAGATCAGATTTGATAAATGGTATTCGAAATTTTGGAATGAATTTGTTGATTTTCGTAATGGTGGGAATTACTTTGTCGAAGGTCGTGTGCGAAACGGCGAGTTTCTCGTTTTTTGGTTGTATTTATAAGTATGATTTCGATATATATATTGTTTTGCGTTGGTTAAAATTAGTTTTTATTCTGTTTCGTGTATGAATTTGTATATTTGTGTTTTTTTTTTTGATGGTCGTGTTTTTTTGCGTTTTGGGCGTCGTTCTTTGACAGTCGAGTGCGCGCCAAATGTTCCGTGTAGTTTGATCGCTTGTGTTTATCTTAGTATCGAAAGTTCATATTTGCGAAGTTTAAAGTAGTTTTTTTGTACTATTTTCAATACAATTTTTCGCAATTTGCACATCTATACTATTCTTATAATATAAAGTAACGATTGGGCAAGTTTTACATTCGAGCCGAAACCGACATTGTGCAAAGCCGATTCTGATTTTTTGAGAATTCCTATACTTATGTGTTATATTTAAATTATTTCAGCAATAGAAATCACTGGGGGCTTAGTGGATAATGTAGCAGAGAGTGGCGAAGAATCCGAAGACGAGTGGAATTATATTAAAGTAGAGCAGAAATCTGAAGTTGTAGACGTTCAATCTTTGAACCAAAGCGGATCAATCCCTATTGACTTGGTGAGTATTTTTTTTAATTATTTTTATGCAAAAACATTCCCCAGTAGCAGAATATGACGGTTTATTTGACGTTTCAGACCCTTGACACTTCAGAAACCAGTAACGCAGACGATATGAATTCTCCATTGAATCCCGAAGCTCCACCGTTTGTGCCTGTGACTCCTAGTCATGGGACATCTCCAGACATCACTGCCATTCCAGCAAGATTGCTTCCCGACGAAGTCGTTTCGCAATCTCCACAAAAACCTGTTCCTATGGATGACATAGACATTCCGGACCCTAACGAATTCGAAAATGAGGTTTCCACCCGATTAGCTGATCTCGGAAGTGCCGAAAATAAAGAATATTTGAACGGACATTATGATGATAGTGTAAGTTTTTTTTTATATGAATTTTAATATTTTATGTATACCGTTTGATTTATTTTTGATTGTATTCACAGGCATTGTCCTCGCAAGAAAATTTAAAGGAAACCCTTCATGGAAACGAAAAACAATCATCAGATTATACTGATGATGACGTAAATGATGCACCTCTTAATTCTGCAAGTAATATTGTCGATCAAGCTGAATTTGATAGAGTCCAAAAAGACACAACTGATTTCTGTGATGTTCAAGTAGCTTATTCTCAACACAGCAATCCAACTTTCGATGACGAAGGTATAGATGAAGAATTGTATGAACGCCTTAAAAATAAAGAGCGCGATCCGATGAGTATGTCGTTTTATCAAGAAAAAGATGAAGACACGTGTGAAACTGGACATAATCCTTTCGACTTGAACGCTGTTCAAACTCTTCCCAATGACAGTTTCGAAGAATACAAAGACGATCAACCTCAACCTGATAATTCTCTTTATGGAATCAATCCATTCGCTGGAGCTCAACCCGACGTGACAACAAATGAAATAAACGCTGCCATTTCACACATTGATAACGTAGTGACTCACGAAGGTGATATGTTCGATAGTACAGAATTCATCAAACCAGAAAGTCCTGCAAAAGTCGAAGCAGAGTTACCTGAACACTTTGAAAATATCGTGTCGCCTGTCAGCGATAATATCAGTCAGCTCACAAAACCTAGTGATCAAGAAATTGTCGAAGAAAATGTTTTAGAACCTGCAGTAGAAGCAGAAGTTATGTTTAAACAGGAAGAAGATTTATGCTTAATGCCTACGAAAATGGAAGAAAATTTGATTGATGCATTCGATTCTAAAGTAGAATCACAAGTCGTTCCATCTGAAACTAATGAATTAGATTTCCAATCTAACGAACCAGATTTTCGGTCTCCAGATCTTATTGGTGAAGCCCCATACATTGCTATATGTCCGATGTATCCTCCTCCAAATCTTCAACCAACTGATCCAATCGGTTTTGAACAAGAGGAATTTGCACCTTCTCCAGAACCAGCAGTCCAATCGCCCGAACCAAAAGGCGAACTGCTTGAACCATTTGTACCGTCTCCAGAACCAATCGGACTATCACCCGAAGTTCCAGATTATCAGTCGGAACCACTCACTCATCCCCTTTCTCCTCAACCTCAATCGCCCTTCCACAATGCTACATCTCCATTCCCGGAAACTCAGTCCCCTGTATTGGAAGCTGATTTTGTGCAAGAATGTTCGTTGCCAATTGCTAAATCTCCACTTCCTGAAACCGAGTCGGTAGTTTCGGAATCGAAATCGCCAATCCTCGACTGCCATTCGCCTCAGCCCGATATTATTCCCTCTTCCTTTTCCGAATTCTCTGACAATGTGTGTAATATTGCCTCGAATATGCTTCAACAGGCTAGTGACATGCTTGTGCCTGAAACTTTGACGACGGAGCACATAGAAACTAACGATATGGCCGTTTCTGATATGATGGAAATAAAAGAGCCCGTCATTGAACCGAAACAAATCGAATCAAACTTATTGACCCAAATAGAAAATCAGACTTGTGAAATTGTAGAATCGAATGTTGTTGAAGATGTTCTTAAAAATACTGGTGAATTTTTGACGGATGAAATTTGCAAAGTAATACCGGACAGTGAACCGATTGAAAAATCATTCTCTCCAGTCGTTAATCTTGGTTATGAAGAAATATCAGCAGCAAGTCCAAACAATCTCATTGATGATTTCAGTCATTCGGTGACTAAAGAAGTTGATAGTTTTCATATTGACCAACCTGTTATCGAATCAGAACCTATTGTGGATAGTTTAATCTCTCAAACCATTGAGCAAAATATTGTGAACGATTTGCTAGTTAAAAATGAAGGACAAGCCATTCCTGACTTTGAACAGAATGAATCGAAGAACACAATTGACTTGGTAACTCCATTAGAAATTGCAGCCGTCACTGGTGTTGCTGCTGCTGCTGTCGCTGCCGTTGGTGGTGTCATAGCGGCCACACCTGCTGAAGACAAAAAATCGAAACCAAAATCAGCCACTTCTGTAACGAAAAAGACAACCACTACCAAATCTGCCGTTTCTCCCACGAAGCCTACGACCTCTCCGATTAAATCTGCAACTTCTCCAACTAAAGCAGTTGCTTCTCCTACTAAGAGTGCCACATCGCCAACTAAATCAGCAGTGTCTCCGACCAAAGCAGCCACACCCAGAGTTCCAGCTGCTAAAAAACCGACAACTCCCCTAACTAAAGCACCAATCGCTTCTAAAGCTCCGGCTGCTATTAAACCGAAAACATCAACTACGCTTACATCTCCAACAAAACCTGCTCCGAAACCTATCGGCACTACTGCAGCGGCTCCAAAGCCCAAACCTGCGACTACAACCACAAAAACTACATCCACCGTTGAGAGAAAACCTCTTACTAACGGCGATGTTAAGAAAGATATTGTCAAGAAAACTTCCACAACGACAATCAAAACTACAACTTCTGCTAAACCAGCCGGAACTGTGTCTAAAACGTCGACCACTACTACGACAAGAGTGAGCTTGACTGGAGCGGCTCGTCCCACTACTGCTCCTGCTCGTACGGTGACTGCTGCTCGTCCTTCAGCACCAAAACCAGCCACTGCTGCTCCTAAAGCTCGTCCGGCTCCAACTCCAGCTACTAGGTATGTTTTTTTTTTTTATTTTTTGATAAATTTTTATTACAAACTAGCGGTAGTATCTGGTTTTGCTCGGGTTCCCGATTTCCATTGTGAACACAAGTTCTGCACACACCGGTGTACAGATTGCATTAAAAATGTTACATTTTTGTTAATTTAATTTTATTATTTTTTATTTCAAAAACACATTGAAAAAAAAATGCCCCCTGATTGTATACAATCTTCACAACACGACTGTCGGGCGGATTGCGAAGGGTACTGTCATTTTTTAGCTTTTCTTTAGGAATTTCCCCATTATTTTTCTTCATAAACCACCCCTTAGTTAAAGCGAACAAAAGAAAAAAATAGATACAAATTGGTCAGGCGGTTTTTTAGTTTTGTCCAGACCAAACCTGCCACGATTCATTTTTATATATATATATATAGATATTTGTTTATTAATAAATTTTCGTTTTAGGATGGCTACTACCAAAACAATCACGACATCGGCTAAACCCATCACTGATAAAATGACCAAGGATTCCACTAATAAGCAAATTTCTGCCTCTCGCCCGACACCGGCTCCACGAACTGGAATTGCTCCCAAAGTTTCAGATCTTAAGGTTCATTGGTTTTATCTCGTTTATTAAATTGTTTGAAAGTAATTGCTTTTTCTTATGTGCTTAATAAATTTGCAGAATGGAACTAAATCGGTAACGAAAACGACAACGACCACAACTAAATCGACCAATCCCCCTCCGATCAGGAGGCCAGCTGGAATGGCGACCAAAACAGCTACGACTAAAACGACCAAAACTACGACAAAAGTTATTACAAAGGAAGTAGCAGTTGAAAAACAGAACGGAACAATAGAAAAGTCGGAGAAGGAAGAAGCAATAATGCAAGAGGAAACATGCGTGAACGGAACACCTTTGATATCGGATATTTCTGCGAAAGAAGACTTAGCTCAGTTAATGGATGACTTAAAACCGTGCTATTCCTATTAATTTGGCATTAGACTGTGACTGCTCTAGGGGTGATAAGATATAACTATTTACTCTTAAGCAATTTTTCCTTTTTGATTTTATGAAAGAATATGATATAAAATTGAGATTTATAAGGTTTCCTAGTTTATGTTGTTTATTTTATGATTATTTGTTATAGCTTTAGGAATGTTATGTCTTGTAATTCAATGTATTTTTTTTTGTGTGAAAGTTTTATTTGTAGCACTTTAATAGCACGTTTCAATTTTTATTAGAAATTAGCAATTCTTTCAATAACACACGGTTTATTGCTACATTCTCAAATTGTCACCCGAAAATTAATTCTTATGAGAAATGTCTTTGAAATTTATGAAAAGTCTGAATTTACACGCTGAAAAATAGTTGTGATTTAGTTAATGTTGGTGTGAAAATGGCTGTTCGCTTTCGTTTCTCCCACAAACGGTGGAGAGTGAAGTATTTAAAAGAAAATCTAAATATTATTAAGGTACATTTTATATATGATGTAAGCATTGAATTGAATGTGAGTGTTTGTTAATCGGTAAAGTACCGATATAGACTAGGTTTGAACTTAACATATGTTGCATATTTAAATGTTTCTCTATATTCATGTCCAAAAAGACTCGATTTTTTCATGTGGTTATTTTTTTATATTTTATTGAAATTAAAAGTAACTGTATTGCATTGTTAAATTCCTGGCTTAACAGCTTATCGTATATGTATTATAGAATATTTTATTGGATTATCTAATACTTTAAGTAAACTTAATTCAATTTGCGCCTTAATAATTTCTATTATATTTCACTTCTCGCTTTAATAATTAACAATGTTTAGGTAATGAGAGTATTTTTTTCTATTTATAAGTTTTTATATAACTAACTATATGGTATACCACAGAATATGTTTGCTTAAATTGAGTTGCGTCTGCAATATGACATTTTGTAAATTGAAAAATAATTGCCAAACTATAATATTATGGATAGGCAAAAAAAACACACATGGAGGGGTTTAAAAATCGACTAAATATTCACAAATACTTAAATTGCATTTTTACAAAGTGATTAAAATACCATTGTATATTGGTCTTTTTATGTACATAAATTGATTAGTTAACCATTTAATCATTTTTATTCAGGCAAAAAAATTATATATGTATATTTTTAAGGTGCTATGATGCAATGCTGAGAAAATTTATAATAAAATTACACTAAAGTCTTTTACGCTTCTTTTATTGAGGAAACTATTGAAGCTTTAGAAGTAGTTTCAGCATTGCATTGAACATTTTAGACGTCAAATTTATACTTATAATATTCATAATCGACACTAAATATTACGAAGCACCAATTGATGTTTAAAACAACCAATTTTAACAGTCAATTGGCTTCTTAAAATTTTTTCTTCATATAATCCTTTTGTCGCTAGTAATTGATTTTTCAGCAGTCTTAATTTATTACTTTTTGTATTATTATTTAATAAAAAAAAATAAAACTAAAACTTATTGGATTTTATTATTTCCTGATATATAAAAAACACATAAAACCTAGATAATCTGATTAAAGAAAATGGAGTATAACAAATATATTTTTGCTGCTACATATTTCACACATTCATATACGTAACTGTATTTTTGCAATACAGTAGTAGTCAATGAAACTACAACACCTGAAAATCTTCATTTCCACGATTATACTTCCTAAAATCACATGTACTCCTAGTAATATCGTTCAGACTGCGCCATCTAAGAATCTGAAATGAAAATTAAAAAAATAAACAGTCTAACCATTTTGAATATAGGTACTTCCTTAAATTATATGTGCTCTTGATAAATTGAAACTGCACCGTCTGTTTTGCTCATAATTCATAAAAATATCAATTTATCAAGGTGTTGCGATTTAATTGACTGAATCTACTGTACGGAACTCTTCTCTATTGAGGTCAACATGATAATTTGATTTGAATGGGAAAATGAAAGGGGAAAAAAAGACTTAATAATTAGTTAATAGCATAGTATATATTTTTTCAATTTTATACAAAGGCTTTCTAAGATATTTTGTACATTTTACTGGGTGTAATGAAAAGTGTATTTCATTTACAATACATATATTAATATTTTTTGTAGCATTTAATCTGTGTTTAATTTATTTTTTTATCTATTACGATTAAATTTTCAAATTAAAAATCAAAAATATACAATAATAAAAAAGTATATATATAATAAAGCTATATACACGCTAACTAATCAGACACCACTAATAAAAAATTAGAAATATGTTCACTTATAAATTTATGTAGTTTTTTTACTATGACTAAACTACAGCAAAAAATTTGATGAAAGCTATGTAAAAATCGCAGATTTCAAAAAAAACCTATCTATATATTAATTTAGATACACCTATGTTATATAGAACATTTTACTCACGGGGGAAAAAGTTGACTGTAGGTCAGTGTATGTATGGAATATCGCAATATTTTATGGGAATGTTTAGTGAACATAAAGAATTGTTCGATAATTAAGGAATCCAACGATATTTGTATTGAATGATCATATTTAAAGTGGAATCACTTCTTTTAACCATGTAATCAAATGCTTAATTAATTAATTAAACTAATGTGTATTTATTTACAAGACTTAAATATTATAACACCAAAAACGTGCAACTGTGAATATATAAAACCAATTAAATTTACAAAATCGTTATAAATGCTTATAAATCTTCAAATCCTGGCGGTGGGGGTTGTCCATATTCCAGTTTTTGTCTCTTGAAAGGAGGCGGAGGTATGCTGGTGTTTGTTACGAGAGACGGTGGTGGTAAGTTTGGTAAGGGAGGGTATACGGGATTTATTTTATTTGAAGGAAGAAGCACTTCATCGTCAGGTACCATGCTTAGTAGTTCTGCTTCACTAAGAGTTGACAATTTACTTGTGCTTTTCTGCGCTGTATCGATTTGATTTCGCGCAAAGTTGGGCATTTGGGGAGGGAATCCAGATGTGTTGATCAATCTCATATCTACGTCTCCAGAAAAACTTTCCTTGAAATAGGGATTAACAGAAGCAGTTGTATTTAGAACCGCTTGAGGTATGTAAGGCTCTGTAGAACTTTGAGAATCAGTTAGTTCATTGTTCGGCGGCTTTGTTTTCTTTTGAATACTAGCAAGGATTTCTTGCAAATTTGATGGAAGAGAAATGGACGACAATCCTGTCAAAGGATTTTCCACCGATGATGGAGACATGGGACGTGATGGCGAATATGGTTCGTCCTATAATAAAAATTATATAATTCAATATTGTATAAATATATAGAAATAAATAAAAATTAATAATAACATACCAAAGAATCTCCGGATATCGTCACAGCTATATTTTCGATTTGTTTTTTTTCTTCTTCTATTTTTCTTGTGAGTTCTTCCATTTTTTTATGTAAATCATCAGATGTTGTTTGTTTAAGCGAAGGTGAATGCGATCTTTCTAATGAGCCACTATCACTTCCACCTGGGCTGTATGGCTCATCATCACCAGCTGATGCTGAAATTTTCAAAAAGAATTATTAAATTATCTGAAGTAAAAGCAAATAGGATTTTTTGAAATATGACATATTTTATTACCCAACGATGCTGCTATTTTATCCCTAACTGTAGAAGACAGGTTAGGTAAAAATGAAGGTAAAGGCATTCCAGATATAACAGTGGAAGACGTTTTTCTTTTTGGACTACTAGGAGGGGTGTAGCTACTATCGGTCGGAGGGGTGTATGATCGATCACTGTTAGCGAGCTTTGATATCTAAAATGAAATTTCAGTTATTAATCAAAACTGAAAAATCTTAAATTAAAATAAAATGCAAATATATATCTATATACCTTTGAAGGAATAGCTGAAAGCGTGGGAAAATGTGATACACGCTTTCTTCTTTGTTTAACAATTATTCCTAATAAAAGATTTGGTCTGGATTCTTCAAAACCAGGTCCTTGTAAAGGCAATAAAACTGAAGGTAAAGGCGCCTGAGACGATAACGGAAGTATATAGAAATCCTTAATTCCTCCGATGCTAGCACGAATCACGCCAAGCCTAATTTTGATAAATACATTTTTGATAACACATTCGAAATACAATCATCGAAACCCAATAAATTTTACAATATATCACCTGCTGCGAGTACTTAAATAAGTATACAAAGTCATATATTGACTTTTATCTTCATCTGCAGCAGCGATGAAGCGGAGAACAGAAATATCATTGTATCCCTGTTTCCTCATTTTGCTTATATAATCCCATACAGTATCAGGACTAATTCGACCAACAACATCCAATTCCGACTCTAGTTCTTGAATAATATCATCGCATTGACCCGAAACCTACGAAAACAAACCGTGAATACGAAAAATATTTAAACACTATAGAAATAATTCCAATACAAACAAATTACTTCATGAGCAGTAACGCTGAACCTCGCTACATCAATCATATTGATAATACCGTTCCAGATCATCGAATCCACTGTGCTGCTAGGTTCTTGATCACTTTCGGTGTTACCTAATAAAATGTTGAATTCGATATGATTATCCAGATATTTTTTTTACTTTGACAAAGATCAATATAGGATTGAAGTGTCTAACCCATTATTTTGTGAGCTACACCAATTTCAGGTGTCATGGGAGATTTGAGAGAATCACTGTTTGGAGATAATAAATCGTTTCCTATTTCATCGTCACCTTTAGTGTCGTATAGTACTGGACTTCTTATGTTTTCTAATCCTATAATATCCATTTTAATTTCACTAACATCTTTTTTATAATCGGTTTCTTTGGAATTTCTGTAAATATTTATATGGAAATTGAGACGATTTAAAAAAAATATATAAAATTAGTAAAAATATATTTGCAAAATTAACCTATCGTCCTTGGAAGAAGAAGATGATCGTCTATTATCACTAGAACGTTTTTTATCGTCAATTTTACTCGATTTTGAATGAGTAGAATGTCTTGAGGATTCACTGTGTCTTCTAGAATTACTACTTTTTCTGCTTCGATCCCTCGAACTTTTACGATGGTGACTTCGGCTATCCGATCTACTGTCTTTCGAAGATTTGTGTTTGCTCGAGGAACTTTCATGTTTGCTCGAATGATCACCTTTACTGCTGCTAGATTTTGAACTTTTACTCGACTTACTCTTGTGCCTGAAGCATCATGAATAAAAATTTATTATTTCAGAGACAATACTATTGTTTAATGTATCGTTTCATCAAACTTTAATTAGCATACCTTGAATGTTTATGATGTGACGAATGACCTTTATCTCGCGATGGAATTGGTGAAGATTGTTTATTTTCATTCGCAACAAAATTGCCACTTCCGTCTACAGATTTATTTAAAGCTGATACTAAATCTTCGACTGATACGTTCGGATCTAATTCGGCTGTACCAGTTGTTCGACTTTCCATCACCTGTAATTCAAGTGCGTATTAAAATATGACTTTCAAATGCAAATTTAAAATATTTACGTAATATATCTATTCACACTCGAACGTTAAATCAATATTGTCTTAATTGTTTAATTTATAAAATAAGATCATAATAACCTCTTCTCCTTTGTGGGTTTTCAAAACATATGTCTTATTACATGCTAACAGATCAAGTTCAGACTTTTTGATGAGTTCTAACTGATGTTTTACTTCTTTATCTCGCCATTGTGCTAGTTCCTGACTTGCTAATTCTTCGGGTGATAAACGAACCTAAAAATATAAGAAAACATGTTAACTATAAAACAGAAAATATATTATAATTATTTTCGAATTCCGAAAATACATACCAATTGTTTAGGGGTGATAGATCTATCGCAGATTTTTTGCCACAACGTTAAATTTTTCCGATCCTTCAAATTAAACATTAGAGAACGATATTTCACTTTGTATTTTGCACCGACATCTTTAAACAAATCATGAAGCTCATATTCAGTGTCCGTTGAAAATTTGAGTATTTCTTCATGAGTGAATTTAACATCCTTAGATTCTGCCATTCGTTTACTGATTTCTTCGCACAAAGTTTTTTTGACATTATCCCGAATCGGTTCAGTGCTATTACTGTATCTTTGCGGCGTAATAGTTTCCTCTTTCTTTTGTGACGTGGACGGTGTCGGCGATTTCAAAGGTGTCGGCTAGCGAAACACACAATTTAATAAAAATAACACAAAAAAACTAATGATACAAGAACGTTTGAAAGATACCTTTAGTTGAGGAGTTTGAACTTTTACTGGAGGAGGAGATTTAACAAGTGTTTTAGGAGTTTGAGGTCGATTTAAAGATGTGGGAGATTTGAGATTGCTCGGCAAATTCGGCGATACAGTTTTTGGAGCTAATTTGACGGGGGTTGTAGGACTTTTCAATGCCGAAGAGACAAATATTTGTTGTTTGTCTTGTCCCATGGTTAAAACCGATAAGAATTTCGGTGCGTTTGGTTTGGCTTTAATTTTTGTAATATTCGGAGAAGATTTGATAATATTAGTTCCAGGTTGGACTACTTCGTAAGTAGGATGTTCCTGAAGCCACGTTTTTAAATTAGACGTGGTCGGCGCGTTGGGACCTGCCAAAACATTTCCCGTTTTCCTTTCAATTACAATCACCTGAAATATAAGTGTAGTACTTGATTTTTTTTCTAAACGCCATTCAATACTTATAAATTAACTATTAAAATGAAGCGCTTGAAAAAGCGCTCCAATTTCACAACCATAACTCAATCCTTAAATAACGTGAAACTTCATAAATATATGCTTACCCTAGTCTCGGGTTTCGGTTTATTCAAGGCATTGTCGCGCACGTTTTTTGCATTCACGACAGGTGACGTTAAAGTTAACGATTCTTGTGCATGTTTCAAAATACATGCATCGCTGCAATAGATGCTACTAGCGCGTGCTGGCTTTTTGCAAACTATGCAACTTGTGTTTGAATCCAGTGCACTTCCGTTGTCAGTCGATAAACGTGATGCCCTCTCATCAACCCTCGCTTCGGTACTTTTACGCAAAGATGTCAAAGACTGTTGAAATGCAATATAAATTATTTATTTTATAAATTTTCATTACATTAACAATATAATTTTATTATTTCTCTCACAAGTATATACAGAACATAATATAAAATAATAAATAACATTGAATATTTACAACATTCACATTTTTTTTACAAGCAAATCAGTCTTCGTATATAATTTTATTTATTTTTACTCAATATTTAATGTGATTCAACAAGAAATGAAAACGCCATAAGATTTAATTAAGGTTTTATTTAAAAGCGTTTTGATATTCGGTATCGAAACAGAATCAAGGACCTGCCACAAACAAATACCAACCTTTAGCGAAGGATTGGCAAGACCTTTCTTTTTAACACAACTCGGGCATCGCCATTCAATGCCCTTTTCTTCCATTTCTTGACCCATGGCTTTGGTGACATTCACACATTTCCCATGGAACCAATCCTCGCACGAATCGCAGCAAATCATAAACCTATTATTGTGGGGCTGCTTGCAAATACACCACAGCCTACAAAAGGAACAATAATAATCGATACGACTTAACAAATCGTTATTAAAAACAGTTAAAAGAACGAACCTATCCGGATCGTCTTCAGAGTTCCAGCTTTCATCAGATTCTGCATCCTCATCTTTTTTTTCATTCGGTATTTGAGAAGTTTTCGATTCGGAAGCTTTGTGCGATCTGCTGTACGTATTAATAGGTTGTTTTGTAGGCGTTAATACGTTTGGAGTAACTTTTGTCAAATCAGGATTCGATACGCCGGGATTAACTTCGACTGCGTTCATTAAACTTTTGCGTTTCGATGAACGAGTGGCAGGTGCTTCTATCGGAGGTAGAGTTATGACTCGACCATTGCTACGGACTATTTGAATTGGTTCTTTTCTTATCACGTTTTGAGAATTCGGTTGCTTTTCAACATCAGGTATTAGATGATGAGAATGAATGTTATGTTCGATTTTAGTTAAAAGCGGCGGTGTGGATTGAGAAATTTGTTTCATCATACTGTCTTTAGAATGAATATTAACTTTACCGAGAACTTCTTTGTCTATGACTTCCTGTAAATTTTCTGAACTTTCGACTAATTGAGCGACGTGTCTCAATAAATCTTCAGGAAGACCTTCCTCTTCAGGATGTAAACCGCTTAAAAGGTCGAGACTAGGCGATAGTGGAGCGTTTAAACCACTTGCAACAAGTGAGTTCGGACTAATTAATACAGAATTACTATTGATCACATTTGCATCGTGTTTATCTAACATCGACGTCTGCACAGTGACCGGTCCAATATCCAACGGAATATTGGAAGGTGATAGTATTTCAGAATTTGTGGTTTCTTGTAATAATTGAACTAAACTTTCGTCATCGAAAGGAGATATTATATCTAGTCCTTCCTTTTGATTTTTGTGTCGTCTCGATGAAACATCTGACATGCTTCTAACCAGGTGTTTATTATTTGTACTAACATTTGAATGAGGTTTGAGGATAACTTTTGATTGATTAGTTTTAGGATTGTTCAATAAATCGGTGCTGATCTTGTCAGCGTCGCTAGTGGAAAAAGAGAGATCTGCTTTTTTAAGTAAGTTGCCTGACAACTGATCTGGTGTTTTCGAATCGGTTGAAACTCTTCGAATTACATCAGGAGACGAGAATAGAGAATTGATATCGTTAAACAATGCAGTCATGTGGGCGGGAGCTTTTTTATCTTTCTTCAATACTGACTTTTGTTGATTCTTGTGAGGGTCCAGTTTTATTTCAGACTTTAACGATTCTTTAGATAAATCGGAATTACTTAATTTGGAATTTAATAATAAAGTTTGTTTCATGCCGTCGCCTCCTTTTGAGAATTCACTTTTCAGAATGTAGCTCTTACCTTTTTCGTCCACAATTTTTTGAGTACTATAAGATTTGGTGACTTTCTTATTTCGATTACTTACACTTTGTTCGTGATCTAATGAAATCGAAGAGTTTGCAAGACCATTGTTTTTAAGTTCTATTTTTCTACTCAATATTTTCTTAACGTCCTTTTTCAACAAAGATTTTTTAACACTCTGCATGTTTCCATCTTGATTGATAATCAATGTGCCGTGATCTGAATTGTGTTCACTATCGAAAGCTTCATGCTTAGATATATCAAGAAGACGCTTATTCAAAATATTTTCACTGTCTAAAGATTTCAACTGATGTCTGTCAGTTTCAATTTTCCTAACTAACTGTAAATTTTGTGCAGATATGGGTCGTTTCAGTAAATCGGAACCTTTCAAAATCTCTCTTGTGCCACTTGGATGATAATACTGTACATTTTTCCCTTTTGCAATAATTTTGTTTTCTAGCACAGTTATTTTTTTCGAATTGGGTATATACGACTTTTGTGTATTGTGACCGATTTCATCTTTGTAAATGACAGAATCGCAATCGGAATTCCGTCTACTTTGACTGGGAGACGTCAAAGGTGTGTAACAGTGATCGTTTTGAAATCCTATCAACGGAATTTCCGACCCGAACAAATCTGAAACGTAGTCATTGTGGGATTCTAAAAAAATTTAAACATCGTTAGTACAAAACGGTATAAGAGAAGCAAAATACTAAAACAAATGTTACCCTTGTCGTCTTCGTTTGGAAAAGAATCGAAAAAAGCATCTACGGTTACGTTGATATGTGGAACGATCTCGTCTGAACTGTGATCGCTCGCATCCTCCGGTTTTCCATCTTCGTTCATCCTAACAATGCTCACGGTAGTGTTATCGTATTGATTCTCTTTAAAATGAAGAATATATAATATTAAAAACTTTAGAAAACTAAAAGAGTATAAGAAACGAAAACTTACCGATCAACGATTGAATGGTATCTTTCTCCAACGATACAGAACCGTCTTTGTTGACGAGAATGACGAGGGACTTGTCGGCGTTTGCCGACTTTCCACTCGCGTTTGAATAGTTCGTCACAATAGTGTTAGACATTTTGGATTATATCTGAAAGGAAATGCAGTTTGAAAAATTTATTTATTATATATATATTGAAATTTGCTTTCTTTACTTAGAATGATCCCCTATATATAATCACAGATTTGTGTGTGTGCGTGTCCGTTCGTCTGTTCGTTCGAATGACGCCCGCGACTTTTTAAGGTAATATGGTATTTATGTATAAACAGTTAACGTTTATAATATGATGCTTATTACCAACTAACTACTGGCTTTGCCTATGTGACGTCTGGTGACAATAACAAATGAACTATTTTGATTTTATTAATTATATATTCAAACCGGGTATGGGCATCAAATTTAAAATAAACACATACAGATCCTGATGTTATTAACATCGGGCCTATATACTAGTATATAAATAAATTGAAACGGAACAACACCGTTATCTTTACAATAGTTTCATGAAAAATTGCATAATCGAGAAATGAAAAATTCATGAAAAATGAAAAATACCCAAGTTGACAGATGCATTGGCCACGGTTGGCAACAATGCGATAAGGGATAAAGCAAAAAAATCGAGCGTTCTTCGAAACAAAGACGTATTTGATCTTCCAAAACGAACTTTATATAATCGAATGCATCATATGAACAGAACAAAATGAGAATATAGGTAAAAAATCGGGGCGCAAACAGTAAAAGGAACGCAAACCGCGCGCAAATGTGCGTCCGCCATTTTGGACGCACGGGGCGGGGCGGGGCGGGGAGAATGGGATTACAGAAGGCCTCACCGCATAAACGAGGGTAAGCGAGCCGCGATCGTCGCAGGAAGTTGTCGGGCGTGTCCTGCGAAGCCTACGAATCTTTCAGGGGCGTTAAAAGGCGCCTCCCGCACAGGGAGACGGTGCGGCGTGCCGCAGCGCACCCGAGCTGCGCGCGCCGCCCATGGACGCCGACAATAATAACTACCATAGACAACGCGCTCGCTTTGTTGAAAAAAAATAATAATAGTTATTTCATTTGAAAATGTAAACTTTTCGATATTTTAGTCACCAATTATGATTGTTTAATCGTTGATTTATTGAAGTTTATTTTTATTTTGTATAAATTTTGAAAATTTAGCTGGCTGAAAAGGAGGAGGAGCAGACGTTTGCGTATACGACGCTAGCGTACATGATGTTGGCCCATAGTGACGTTGGGGTACAGCGACAATCGCACATAACAACGCCAGGATACGATTAAAGATTTGTTGTAAATTTGAACTCTACTTTAATAATGAAAATGGTTAAAGTGAACAAACATTTAAATCAATGTTCTGTAACCTCTGTGCCGCGAGACGATGCTGGCAGTGCCGCGGTGCATTTCCAAATACAAAAAAAATTTAAATAATTTTCCAATACAGTAGACTCTCACTAATCTGGCATCATTGAAAATTAGAGGGTGCCGGATTATTGGAATGTTAGGATTACTGGATTATAGGGAAAAATTCATAATAAACAAAATAAAGCATTTCATAAAGAGAATGTATTTGTGTTCGTGTTTGACAGGTTTTTTGACAACAGCAGGTAAATACGTACGCACGTGCATGTGATAAGTTTTGAGGTTTGACTTATAGATGACGACGGTACGCATATGCGTAGAGAGGGAAGAGGGAGGCGCGGGCGTAGGGTGCAGGATTATTAGACGTAGCGGTCTATTGAAGCGCCGGATTAGTGAGTTTTTTGTCTGTAATATAAAATTGGTGAAAGTGGCGTACCGTCCATGAACGTACCAACCTCCCAAGCGGCGAAACGCGTTTATTCACACGTACATGCACCTACACATACAGAGACTAGCATGCCTAGTCTAGTCTATAAATACATATCATTTATTTTTTGGTGTACCTAGGATAACCAAACATCTAATGTTGCCAAGAATAGTCTTGTCATTTTTTGTTTAATAGTTAGAATAGTTTTGTTATTTTCGTAAATGTGCCGCAAAATTTTGGAAATACGGTTAGCGCGCCGTGAAAGAAAAAAAAAATACGGAGCACTGATTTGAATGAATTGTTGAAAATTTTTTCTGAGTTATTCCATCTAAAATAAGTGAACATGCTTATTCCATCACAATATAAATTATCCAATTGATGTTTTATATTATAATTTACTTTTAACACATTCCAAAATTATGCGCAAGCATCACATAAAAAGAACCTTCAAAAAAGAAAAAAGAAGCAAGAACCACATAAAAAATCATCGCATATTTTGCTTAAAAACATTTACAAAGATTTTATCTTCCAAACGCTATTTTATCAGCGTTATCAAAAATGACTAACATTCTATTCCGTGGACTGCGACAAAACGCGCAAAACAATCTGGCCGCCAAACAAAACGTTTAGACACGAAACGGGGACGTGAGCTGTCAGTTCGACAGACGTCCCAGACGGACATATTTACGATACAGCAGCAATTTGTCTTCGCGAAAATCCTGCAGCGCGAAAATGGAAGCCACCGAAGCGGGGGACACGCCACTGCACGTCAGCCTCATGCAGTGGCTCAACACGCTCGATCTTTCCTCGAACAACTCCAACAACGGTACTTCCTACGCGCGTTCCTTTCTGCCCACTTGTGTTTTTTTCCTCTATTCTAAACCTATTCGTTCCATTCAATGGTCTTGTATCGTATTTTTCAGAAATATTTGACGGGGTGCTGATGGCTGAAGCTTTGACTCAGATAGCGCCCGACTTTTTCACGCCGAATTGGAATTCCAAGATCAAGCCTGACGTCGGTTCTAATTGGAGATTGAAAGTGAGCAATTTGAAAAAAATCGTTGAAAGAATCTTAGGTAATAATAAATTACTTTTAAATACCAATATGTTGATTGTAGTAATCGAAAACGACAAATATTTTTTTCAGATTATTATCAGGACGTGTTGAGTTTGAGTCTCATCGAGTTCCCAAAACCGGACGTTAACAAAATTGCAGAAAAGGGAGATTTAATGGAATTGGGGAGACTTTTACAATTGATTTTGGGTTAGTTTTTATTATTGTTCAAATTGTTTGTAGAATACGTATTTTTATTATTTTGTTCTACAGGTTGTGCTGTTAATTGTGATCAAAAGGAAGAATATATTAGAAGAATAATGCAGTTGGAAATTTCTTGCCAAAGATCTATTATGCAAGCGATACAAGTGACTGATTTTTATTACACAATTTGTTATACAATATAATTGGGCATCAAAAATTCTTACTAAATGTTCTGATATTTTTTTTAGGAATTAGAGAGCAGTATTCATAACAGAAATAGATCTAGTATTAGTCTAGAATTGGGAAACAACGCTTCTCGTTTTCAATCGGAATTAGAAGCCAAAGCACAGCGGTGTCATGAATTAGATCTGCAGGTAATTTCAATAATGTCGTCATTAAAAAAATACAATTAATTTTGATTTACTCATATACATATTATTTACAGGTCAAAGTTTTGATGGAAGAAAAGATGACCTTAATAAGTGAAAATCAAAAATTGCAATCGAAATTGCAAGAAGGAGTTTACAACATCTCAGAATCAGTAGACGACTGTGGAGAATCGATTGGACCAGCTTTGTCTGGAACTGTACGCTATAACGATATGAGAAGACAGGTCGATTCGTTAAAAGATGAACTTTTCAAAATTGAAACTGCCCGAGATGACTATAAAGCCAAAACAATCATGCAAGAGAAAGAAATAATATCGCTGTACAATAAAATCGAAGAATTACAGGTATTGTATAATGTGATTTTTTTTTTAAGTTTCAGATTGGAAATATGTCTGAATCCATTCATTTTTCAGATTGCAGCTTCCGAATCTGCCCAGTTGAAAGATGAAGTAGATGCCCTTAGAGAATCTGCTGATAGAATGTCGAATTATGAAGCTACAATTGAATCGTATAAGAAAAGAATGGAAGAATATGTAGATCTTAAAAAACAAGTCAAAATCTTAGAACAAAAAAATGTGGAATATGTGCAAAGAAGTATCGAGCATGAAGAAGATACCAAAAAATGTGCAGTCCTTAAAAGCCAACTTGAAATTTATAAGAAACAAGTATTTTATCGTTTTTTTTCTTAATATTTAACTTTTTATGTTTCAATTAGACATAATAATTTGTGAATTTAGGTTTCAGATTTGCATGAAAAATTAGATGCAGAAATAACTAAAGCCGATAAATTAGAAATTGAAAATAAAAAAATAACAACTAAACTTTCTGCTATACAAAGAGAAAAAGACAGTTTACTACAAGAGAGGGATACTTTGAAAGAAACATGTGAGGAATTGAAATGTTCAACTCTACAGACTGGTATGTTTTATTGTTCGATTATTTTTAGTTCAAGATTGTTTTTATAATATAAACAATTATAGGGAATAGTGAAGATAGTGTTTCGCGTGAGCTAATGCCAAACGATATCAAAGAAAGATTAATTAGATTAGAACATGAGAATAAAATATTACGGCAGAATCAAGGAAATCAAGGGGATCATGCTTCGGTGCAGGTAATTTGTATAATCATGTTTGTTTTATTGAATTTTTTTGTATTTTGAAATTTTTATTTTTTGGTCAAAACTAGGTGTTGCTAGAAGATTACGCACAAAGATTAGAAAAGCAAAGAAATTTGAACAGAGAAGCAAATCAAAAGATAATGCAACTTGAGGCTTGTATAGAAGAAACTAAAAACGCCGGAGAAACAGGACAAAAAACACAACAAGTTCAACTGGAATCTAAAATGTCACAGATTCTCGATGAAAGCCAACGAAAGAGTAAAATTATCTCTTCACAATAAGTAAAAATAAAATTTAAGATTTCGATTGTAAGTTTCAATAATTATTTTTTTATCCAGGTTTGCAAATCGACGAATTAACAGCTGCTTTACAAGTAGAAAAGCAAAAAACTAAAAATTTACAAGAGAACTTAAATCAAAAAGATGGAGAGCTACTAGCGACCGAGGAAAAATACAAAAAGTGTATCGACAAAGCTAAAGAAGTCATAAAAACTTTGGACCCTCGAATGACAGGTAAATTCAACTGGTTACCAAACAAAAAATCAAAAACAAACTAACACGACAATCTCAACGCAGGTCAACAATCTCTCACTGACATGGCGTTGCTCAACAACAGAATCGCCAGTGAAAAAATGGCATCTACTTCAAGCCAAGCTCAAGTTCAAGGCGGACAAAGCGCGGCTCGCGCATCGAATGCGACCACAGGGCAAGATGCTATGAGAGAAGGCGAAGAGAAACTTCTCGCGTCTGCCTTTTTCAAACTAGGAGTTGCATGTCACAGGGACGCCGTCGATAACAGACTCGCTTTGCTGACCGCAGGACAAAGTTTCTTGTCTCGGCAGCGTCAGGCTGCACCGAGGAAGCCTTTGCAATCTTTTAGAACAAAATGAAATTGCATGCACCATTGATATGTTTTTAAGTGTTCACATATAAATATTATTACTAATATGTTTAAATTATTTTGATTAAAATGTAAAGTTTATTTTTGGTATTGTTTCATGTTGTATTGAAATAATTTTATGTGATTTTGAAAGAAATTAATTTTAACTTTTGTTTAATGTTTAAATTATTTTTGCATGTAGTACTAATATATAATTTATATGATATATTCAATAAATATTATTGCACAGTTTTATAGAATGTATTGTAATTGAAACAAAAGATACGCGTACATGATCATGTAGCGTAAAAATTAATTTATTCTGCATGCAATATTTTTTTATATGATTACTTGATTGCATTTTATTTAGAGTGTTTATTTAAAATGAATTATTTATTGCACTGGCTGTGAAAATAATTCGAAAATCTATTTTGAATATTTTACTGAAATTTAATACTAAACACTAAATAAATCTATGCATTTTGACCGATCTGCCTTGTAAATTTTGTAATTTAAACCAAATAAGTATTGTTAAATGTTTATTGTGATTATTGTTTTTATTTATATCGACAAATGTTTTATTCAAAACGTGTATATTTGTTTATGTACATAAATCTTCATCTGATGTATATTTCTGGAAAACAACCTATAAAAATTGAGCAGAAAGTTGTTGTATAATAGTTGTTTTCTCTATTCAGCGTTTGTGATTTTTTATACTTCAAATGTATATTCATTTATTTTTATTACTTAGTATTTTATGATAGTAAAAAATTGTAAAATAAAATACATTTTTATACAAACTAAAAGTGAATTAAAAAGACATACATGTGTCAAGACTTTGTTACATCATAGGAGTATAAATTAAGAATTATGTATACATTTTATATCATTGTCGACCCTTTTTTGTGCCCACTGCAGGACTGGGTCTCCCCATCAAATATTGGGGGTTTAGGCTATATACC
>JAOXNN020000013.1:1983763-1999161 GCA_028571205.2 Hydropsyche betteni
AAATGAACTTAAGCAAAAATATCCACAAGAGCTAAACACGTGCTAATGACCACGTGTACTAGTCGCGAGGCAACGCCAAGACGCACACGAGACGAAGGTTCGCACGCAACTCATACATTTTATATATAAGTAATAAATTAAATATTTTACCACAAAACAAATTAGTCGATTAATTATTTCAATATTCACATTGCTTTGATACTTCAGATTTCCTCAAACGTTATAACTGTCCTTAATTAAAACATTACGAACAATTTTCCAACAAATAAAATCTTTAACTTATTCAACATTGCAGCTGAACCTGTAATTTATAAAATTCAATCATCCGTTCCTTCGATGTTACATATTGGGTATGCCCACTCACGATCCTCACTGAAAAATGATAAATATTTTTATAAATTAGATTGTGTAAGATTAAAACAATGAAATTATATACGTTACCGGCAATCAGTCGAGCATTTTAAAGATAAACATTTAGGGCACGGAAAGTGGCAACCAGTACATGCTGGATTAAGACAATCACAAAAATCTCTTCTTTCAATTTGACCGTTAACATCGTATAATTCAGCTCGTTGACGCCTATAAACCATAATTTTTATATAAAACATTGGCTGGATAGTCCGTTGAATATCAACGGATACTCGTTTTGAAAAATAGTTAAATATCAAAATTTCTTGGTTTACAGTGTTAATAGTATTGTATTTTTCATTAGTAAACATGTTTAAGTACGCTAAAGTTTCAGCTCTGGCTTCAGCTCTTGATATTGCTCTGTTAATGGCGTCGTATTGTCTTCTCCTATTTCTTGCTTCTTCCGATTCATTTTTTCTGGCTAGAGCGACCAATTCACGTTTCTTATCACCGTTTCTTTCTCTCCACCTTTGTTGTCTTTCCCTTGCCTTTCTACGTTTGCGTTGTACCGGTGTTTCGAAATCCATCCTATTTCAATTATTATTTACTAAGCTAAAATTTTATTTTATGGAAAGTTGCGAATTAACAAATCACATCTCACTCACCTATAACGCGTTTTTATGCAATGTGATCTCAACACTGTCAACATTAAATAGCTTCTTATACAACTTATTTACTGATTGTAATGATTGTAAATGTGAACAAGGGTGTATTTTCATGCTTTCACGAAATCAAGATCTGCATATAAAAACAAAATAAAGTATTTTTTTTGTACAGTTCTAACTTTATTGGAATGTTAAAATGATTTGAAAATTAATAAGTATTGACAGACGCATGTTAAAGAAAAAAATGATTCAACGAATGTTCGTTAACAGAAAATTCATGAAACGAATGTTGATTCCCGGAATTTGACTACCATAGTTTTTTACTCCCACATCGTTTTCATCACCAGGTTTTCTCCCACTAAAAGATCATTTCACAACACTGATATTGAACGATTCGTCGTTCAATATTTCGTAAAATCGTTAATTCTATGGGCAGTCTGTAAATTAAGTTTTAAAAACGACTGGACGAAAAAAGATCGTCGCGGGCGAAAACCATGGGGAAGAAAACATTTCGGGGTGAAGGTTCGTTCTATGAATTTTCTAGTGGCGAACTTTCATGACACTGTTTGAAATAACTCTATAGTCGATACGGGTTGAATTACGTCATATTACAACAAAATAAATTTAGATTAATTTTATTTTTTCAAATTCCGCGTCCATTGATACTGAATGGTTCGCGAACTAATAAGTACTTAATATTGATCAATTGATGATAAATTTTGTTTCAAAAATGCACCTATTGATATTCAAAAAGCTTTATATTATACTTGTATTTAATATTCGTATTTAATCGCGGTGAGAATACGAAGAAAACTGTCTAACATTTCGAGCTATAATTTTCCTAATGGATTCCAAATGGAAAAAATAATTTCGATTCATTATTATTCAACTTAATTCATCGGCGATTACGAGAATCGTATTATAAGGTTTTTCGAATCAATAAACGAGCCGTTTTTTAAAGTCTATTTTCGATCAAAAATCAATTAATATACGTTTTATTTTGGTTAGATTATATCTGATCAAAACGTACATTTTTTTTCGAAAGTAGACTAATACCACTTTCCATGTAAACGGCTCAAATATAGCCTGAATTATCAACGGTTTGCTTTTACCTTATAACGGTTAGCTCTAATCGCATCGATCGAATGTTATTACTAAGGTTGCCAGGTCTACGGTTTTGGATCGGAAAATTCAGATTTCGGTATTTCCGGTCTTTGAATTTCATCGGTAATTTTCGGAATTGCGTGGGAAATTTCCCGGATGTTATAAAAATAAATAAAATTGTACGTTGAAAGTTACGTAAAATATAAGTCGGGTTTACGTAAAAATTTTCATCGTTTGTCAACCCTCTGAAAGAATTTTTATATTTTGTTTATATTAATTGTACTAAATATACTATTATGATTTGAATGCTATAATTTATCGATTACGAAAAGTTTTCTTGTTTTCTGTATTTGTGAAATTTTATGTCCTTTTCGGGAACAGTTATTTCAGTGTACTTTTAAATTTTAGCTTCACATTTGGGTGCAATTTATCGACACGACTGTAAAATACTTAGCACGAAAAATTGTTAACGTCAATATAGCATAATATTTGAAACAATTTTTCGAAAGAAAAACGTAATTTTTGCACAATCGTAATGATCGTCAATACTTGAATTTCAGTGTTCTTTTTTATATCTTTATTCAATTTTCGTGGGAATGATATACAGTGGAAAACGTTTAACACGAAACTGAAACATTTTCGTATTAGATTTTCACTATATTAGGTTTCAGTTAAAGCAGCCTTCGGGTGAGACCCTAAATTGGGCAGCCCTAGTTACCATAGAATGCCGGAAATCGGCAATTATTATTATATAGCGATATAATATTATATATATTAAGTGATCGCCAACCTTTTGGACCTCACGAATCAATAATATATACTATTTTTATTAACTATTAAAATTTGAAAAAAATACTTTAATTTTATATATTAATTGAATAATTAAATGATTAATAGACGAGCCGAGTTTATTCATGAATCATTTGATTTCAAAAGAGAAAATTCATTGACGAGTGTTGCGACTAGTATGTCTATACATATATCTTTATGACTTTTCAATTTTTAAAAATTTATAAACAATCTTACGAGGACGTATTGAGGGGATTTCAAAATAATAAATCAAAAGGATAATATTTTTATTTATTGTTTCATTAGATCACGAAATAACTAATTCTAACTATTCTAATTTCGCTTGAATTTTTCCACAATCCGCTGGTTGGCGAACACTGGACCATCTAGTATGTATATGAATATTATTGAGACAAAGGATGATAAATGAAATACATATAGAAAAAATTAAAAAAAATCATTTTACGAACATCAAAAAATCATTTACCCAGTGATATATATATTTTCTGAGTTAACTTTCTTCGTTAACGTGTAGATTTTTCTGGATCGAAATTTTTTAAAAACTTGAGAGATTCTCGCTTTCTTCGCGACATTTTGAAAACGACTAATGGACAGGTTCGATTTCACAAATGTATTTTGAAGTAAAACTTTATTTGACATAAAAAAACTCACGATAATCGCATTGTACACAATCGAAACACAACTAGTTATGACAGAACTGCCGTCACTCTAACATTTAGCCAACTGCAAAAAACGAAAGTGTTATTATATTTTACGGTGACTAGATGTTTGCTCAAATGACACTAGCGCACACGACGTTAGCACACATGAAGCTGACGTATATTATGTTAGCGATATGGTTTTTATTCAAAATTTGCATAATTGTATACATACAATTTTTTTTTATTTAATGTGTTTTTCTCAAAAACATCAGTATATTATTTGTAAAACTTTAGTAGAGAGATGTTTTCTTTTCACTCAATAATTTTTTATAATTAAAACAAGTATTATATTTACTTATTTTATTACATTTTATTGAAGTAAAACATTGTAAAAAAAACTGAGAGTGAAATAAAGATATATAGTTGTATCAAAACTTTATTATATTACAGGAGTCATCATCATTTGTAATCTGTTAATAATTCATTGCAGGACAAGGCTTTATTAAACAACTAAAATAGACTAGGCTATCGCTGTCACTTATCGCCAGGGATGTTATTTCAGATTTTTCCAAGAGGAGGGCAGGCTAAGACCTTTTCTTTCAAAGAAGCTTTTTGTAGCGATAATTTTATTGGTCACTAAGCTACCCAAAAGTAACAAGAAATAAACGTAACGTTCAACAATCCAAAGTACTTCATTCGTCATCAAATTCATACCATTTCTTAATTTAGGAAGGGCAGCTGTCCCTTCCATGTTTCCCCCAAATAAAGTCCTTGCTTACTGCACTAATCCAAGTTGTATTTTGGTAAGAGATATTATAGGAGTATAAAGTAAAAATTACACAAAAAGGACATTTTATATACCGTGTTCTCCCGAAAATAAGACCACTCCGAAAATAAGCCCTACCGTGATTTTAAGAATTTTTTCAATCCTATCCCGTAAATAAGCTCTACCCTAAAAATAAAACCTAGTGAGAAAATGTTCGACAATGTGTTACTTGTGACTGGTTATCACAGTGATTCTGATTCGATACATAAAATTAAGATTTTGTACAAATATATATTTTTTAATTTGATTTATGTGACTATTTGTAATTTAATCTGTAAAATTTTTGATAAAACTGATATTTGCATATTTTTATTCGATTTCTGCCCCAAGATTTTTTGATTAATTAAAACTTTGTATTTTATTAAAAAAGCGTTTGAACTATTTATTTATGAGCAAACCAATGTTGAATGAGATATCACATGTACTTACGAGGAGTACAAATTGTCGCATGCACGAACTTTTTTGCTGAAAATAAATCCTACTCGAAAATAAGCCCTAGCACGATTTTTGGGTACAATATCAATATAAGATCGGGTCTTATTTTTGGGAGAACAAGGTAATATACAAGAAAATAGTAAATTTAATTTTAAAACGAAATAGTTGATCTTGACATTCAAAGTGTCTCAGTGTTTAAAAATATCTCGAAATTAAGCTATTGGGGCATAGTAAAATAGATGTAATTAAAACATTATCGTCAATCTTCATGTGAAAAAATCTATTGAATATTATATAATATTGTACAAAACTGGAGTTGGAGCTGTGATTTGAGAAATTTAATTATTCGTTCCTTCAACTTCACATATTGTGTAAGCCCATTTGCGATTCACTCTGAAAAAAATATTAGTATTTTTATTCATTTTAGACTTGATGTGAAATTAAGTTAATTAAGTCACAGAAATTACCGGCATTCGGTTCCGCATTTTAAAGATAAACATTTGGGACATGGAAAGTGGCAACCGGGACATGTTTGATCAAGACAATCACAAAAGTCTTTTCCTTCAATTTGACCATTTACATCGTACAATTTTGAATGTTTGCGCCTATAAACCAAAATGACTTTATTAATAAAACATGAATATAATTTAAAAAAGGATGGAGAAACTCAAGATTAAGTGTTTTAAGTAAATTAAAAATCATTTACCCGACTGTATATACTTTTCGAGTTAATTTTCTTCGTTCACGAGTAGATTTTTCTGGATCGAAGTTTTCTAAGAACTTTAGAGGTTCTCGTTTTCTTAGCGACATTTTGGATATAAATAATGGATAGATTCACAAGACGTATTTCGAAATAAAATCTTATTTGATATGAAAAAAATAAAGAAAATCGTATTATTTACAAATGAATAATGCAACACGTTTTGACAGTTCTAACGTCACTATGACATTTAGCCAACTGCAAGCAAGAAAACGAAAACCAGAAATTACTTTAATTTCATTCAGAAACTATTTATAAAAAACGTAATCACATCATTTAACTCTTAATAATATTCAAATCCTTTTTTAAATTAACTTTATTTTATTAAAATGGTGAACAGACGTTTACATAAACGACACTAGGATATATGACACTGGCACACACCGACAATAGCACATAAGACATGTTTTAGGACTATTGGAGGACTTTATAATGATTAAATGGACTGATTAATGCTTTATAATTTATTTTAATCGTATTATTTTGAAATTTTGTGGAATGTGTTTTACTCTCGGTGTTGTAATGTCGTGTGTTTTGTTTTCGGTAAGTGAAAGTGTCGTATGAGTTAGGGTTGTTTGGGCAAATGTCTGGGAAAAAAATGGAGGTTTCGGCGTTTCTTTATATTTTTCGATAGTTTTAATATCAAGATACTTAATGTTTGCCGTTTTTTAACCTGTTCGAATGCAAATATTTTATTTTATTTACGATTAAAATACTTCTGAAAAAATAAGAATTTTTAAATATTTTTATTTTATTTTACATCAAATTACTTAACAGAATTATTTATAATTCAATTTTATGATGATGGAATTTTAAATTATAATTATAATTGAGACATCTATTAACGATATTACATAAACTTGCGGGCCAAAATCATCAACATATATATTTGTGAATTTTATTTAATTTTATATTACATATATTTAATTATGATATTTTTTTGGTTTATTCATATAACATGCTATATAATTAAAAAAAACCTTTCATTTAAATTTTCCACTAAGAAATAAAACAAACAACGAATGAAAATTCATATATGCACGATTTAAAAAAACATTACATTATTCGTATAATGTTATGCATCGAATTGAGCAAATGTTCATAACAAACTCTGTAAACAAAAAATGCGCTTTTTGCATTAATTACAACTTTCAGAAAATCAAATTACCGATAGATTTTATAAACATACAAAAACATGTTTTTATTAATATATCTTGCAGGTCGAAACAACATGGACGTGCAAATTCATAAGATCAATTGCCAATTGAAGAGAATTGGTCCTCGAACGAATAATAATTTTATTTTGGTCGTTATATTTATATGCCTCAAATATTTGTCATAGGCATTTGAACTTAAAAATATTTTTATTAAGCTAGGTATTATACTAAACATTGATACTGATTTTAAAATATAAAAAAAAAAACATAACTAGAGAACATAAATTTAGTTATTTAATCAGTGGGCGTTTGCGTAAACATAAGTTATCGAGTGTTTGGAAACGAGAATCGAACGAATTTCTATTTAAAAATGAAAAATTGGATATATGTATTTTATTATATTTATTTAACGAAAATTGTATTTCTATTGATACGGAGATTAAATAAAGGGTCAAGGTAAATGATATCAGATACATTAATTTTTTTCTGGATTAAATTAAATGTAAGTATTCGAGTGCTGAAAAAAATGTTAATTTTCTTTTGCTTTATCGAAATTTTATTCCAAATTATAATATTTACTGATAGTTAAAATAAAATATATGCGTTTTGTATGTTTTAAATAAAAACTGTTAATGTGATATGTATTATTTTATGAATCATCTAAATCATCTTTGTACATTTAATACGAATTTACTTCAGTATTTTGAATTTTTTTGGAATATTCTAAAAAATTTCCAGATTTGCATGTACGCATACAAAATATTTTTATTATCTACAGTTTTATTATGACGATTATTTTATTTAAGAAATTTTAGTTGGCTCGCGGAAAAACTATACCTATTGTTAAAAAGTATGTATTTTCTATTGCGTCAATTCAAATTAGAAATTTTAATAAAAACTTATAATAAATTAAAGATTATTTTAAATATTACTCAATTAAAGTGGGTATTTAAAAAAAATTACCAATAAGCTATATCGTAAATCACCTGGGAAATTCAATAATTGAATTGTATCGTAAAGAGTGATATCATCGATGATTTGGTAGTCTGATATTGAGAATTTTGCGTTTGAACTTAATCTCTTAATAAATCTGCTGAAAAATTATTATATATTGACAACGCTTGATACATTTAAAAGACTGATAAACAAAATTATCACATTTTTCGAAATGATGGCGTAATTTACGAACATCTTAAAACATGACGATTTTATGACATTTATGTGTTTTCCAAAAAAAAAAATATTAGAATTGAGACTATTGTATAATTTATTATCGAACTTTGTATCGGTTGTCTTCAATAATCGAAATTAAATGGCAAGTGACGTGGTCAATAAATTAATGAAACAATTCGACAAGGTATTCAAATTTTTTTTTTTTTCATAATAACAAAATAATATATTTTTTCGAATTTCATGTAGAATCGGGAAAGCTTATGTAATGGGCATTATTTAGGTTGTATATATCAAGATATTTTGATATATTCAACCCAAATAATGTCCATTACGAAAACTTTTCCGATTCTAAAAGAAATTCGTAAGTTTTTATAAACATTTTTCTCAGTTGCAATTTCGAAAAATCTTCCAAACTGTACGTTTTCAGGTTATTATAGCATTTTATGAATGCACCGTGTTTCGCCGAAAATAATATCAGGCCTTATTTTAATTTTATAACCAAAAACCGCACTAGGGCTTATTTTCCAAGAATGTCTTATATTGTTGTGAGAAAAAAACAAAAAAAAAAAAGTGGTATATCATCACATAAGTGGAAATAATTGTTAAAATTGATTTATTAATATCGAAAATACACAATTGCCTCAATCTTTGTGTCTATCCGTATGTATGTATGTCTGTCTGTCTGTGTCGATGACGCTCGCGACTTTAAAACGACGCGTTGATACGATTATTTTTTGCCTCTATAAAATTATTCTTCATGCGTATATACTTAACATCTATAATATCATGCTTATAAAATCTTCTCTATTGATTTATGCAATACGTCGATTATTACGCAGTGGAAAAAATATTTAAATCCCCTATACATGTATGTAATCACAGATGACAGATGTCTAAGTCAATAAGAAACGAACTGATTTTATTTATTACATAATAAATATATTCAAATCGAGTACGGGCATCGGGTAGCCTATATGTCACAAACAAATAACAAATGAACTATTTTGATTTTATTAATTAAATATTCAAATCGGGTACACATTTCGGGTTCACACAATCGGGTTTTCACATTATATCGTTTTCCGTTTTTTAACAAATCCACAGCCGATGTTATTAACATCGGGTCTATATACTAGTCTATTATAACAACAGAACTGGCCCTATCTATTTATATTGTAAAAAAAAATCAGTGATAAAAAGATGTAATAGTAGTGCCATATAATCATAGTACGACCTATTTTCGATGTAAGTTGTATTTCGGTTATATTACGTGAAAAAAACCGAAAATTATAAAACCGCGGTCACCCGTGACCCCGACGGTCCTATGTGCAAATATTCACCCCAATAACCACGGTGACATGAAACTTAATAAAATAAAATCCCAAATTTTCAAAAACAATCTCTCTTAAAGCGAAAACCACCCATACAAACAAAAAAAAAAAAAACTCAAAACACCCTCAAATGGCTACCCTGCTCGCACGCGCAAAACAATACTGCCAACCCTACCCGGCGCCAAACGTCACCGGGGGGCGCGAATCGAGCCGAATCGGCCGAGCGGGGCCACCCGTGGCCTATCGACCGCGCGGAGGCGGAGCGCCGACGTCACGAGGGGGGCTCGGCGGCCGAGCCCCCGGGCCGGAGCCCCCACGCGTGCGCCTCCGCGGCCATAAAACGGCCCCCGCGCGCCATCTGCGGACCAGTCTCCGGCGGGCGTCGGGACGCCAGACACGCGTTTTCGAGATCACCCTTTTCGCCACCCCCCCGTTTACGGCCACATAGACAAATTCGGGTATTTATATATATATGTGTTGTTTTATTTCGATTTTGTTTTTTTTATTTTAAATGAAATTTGCGCTGTTTTGTAATATCGTTTGCGAAATTTATATTGATCGATTTCTAATTTTTTTTTTAATTTATGTTGTAATATGATAATTTTTGTTTATATGGGAAAATTGGTGATGTTATTAAGAAATTTTTGTTTTATCCGTTTTTTTTATATACATAGAAAGCACTTAGGGGAAAACTCGTGACGTAAGTGTGAAAATGACGCACTTCATCCCTATTGTATGGGATCGATTTTTTCACCAGAATGGTGAAATATTCACGGCGTCTGAATTATCTATGACTGAAACGGAAGAAAATACGGATTTGCTTTCCTTCTGAATGTATTAAATAGAATGTGTTAAATAGAATTTGTTTTTGACAAACATTTCTCGATTTCAATGCTAATACGTATTTTCTTAAAGCATTTCAAAACGGAGGTTGTTGCATACAAGAACGCAGTTAACACAGTTTTCATATTTGTTAATTTTTTAGTTTAGAAACCGGTTCCATCTAAGTAAGCTCTTAAGAGACTCAATAATCACATTACTCTAATATTTGTCAATATAATTTTAAAATAATCAAAAAAAAATCTATTTTTCACTGAATAAACTCATTAAAATTCAAACAAATACGAATCAGATAATCTCTGATGATCAAGTTATAGAGATTATCTGTTTTTTAAATAACATTGATACAATAGGCTGCGTTTTTAGACTTTTGAGTAGACTTAAAAATATGTTTGAAACAGATAATTTTTTTATTCATCAGAAATTCTGAGGATGTTTTCGTTACGCTTTGTAGATTATGCGTGCAATTTTTATTTAATCGATTGGTATTTTGTTAATTCAGGCTAAGGTTTTTCTCGAATGCGTCAGTTTAAATCAGCTAGCAATTAAATTAATTTATTGTTATTTAGTCTACATATCGAAGAAATTTTCTGGAAATGATTTTGAACGATTATCCTCAATATTATCGAAACACTATGATTTAATAAAATAAATATTATATCATATGAAAAATATGAGGAAAATCGAGTTGACATCGCATTCGAAAATTTGTTTTGAACAAACGTCTATTTTTGAATAGACGTAAAAAATTATATACGTTTTTGAAAAACTATTATGTTTTATGTACTTTCATTAAAACTCGTAAACATGCATACGTAATACCTAATTTATTTTCGCGGAAATTATTCATCCTTGAAATGCGATATATAGTTAATGAAAATGATTCACGTCATTCGAAACGTGAAACATTGAAATGAACGATGAATGTCATGCTCACATTTGAAATATTATATTATCGATCATTTTTTGCCAATAGGTTGTCAAACGAAGTCATTTTTGATTGATTTACTAGTTAAGATTGTAGTCAATATAATATTTCATTGATTATCTTGAAGATTATAAAAAACATCGACGGTTTATCTGCATGGAAATGTTACTACGCCAAAATTTCTAGGTTTAAAGTTCATGTTAACGGGGGGTAATATAATTTGTCTTATCTAAAAACTGCTGTTGAAAAAAAACAATAATAACACTTGTAGATTAAAAAGTGGTCTGATTTTCGCGAACATACAAAGTACTCGAATAAAAATAATTAAATCGTGACCTCAAATCAGTTACTAAGCATTAGTTCTTCCTTTGCGATTTCGCTACATTTAATTAGTCGCCGACAAACTTTCACGCACATTTCCCCTTTTATTATCTCGAACATATCTATATTACTAATAGGAAAGTTACAAAAGCACTTTTTATAGAAAGTAGCATAATGCGGGATTTGTCAAATGCGTAATTCGGCCACCAGCAACGTTTATCGGAAGGTCAAATTTAATACTTGACCTTTGGAGTTGCAAAATATTTTTCATCGCGAAAAAAATACATTACATTGTTATTGCGATATCTTTTTATTACCGTATTTTTCTAAACATTGAAATTTCGTCATCCGAAATTTTCCTCGTATCGGTTTTCCTCGACGCTTTAAAACGCGCTTCGGTTATTATAATCTTTTCAAATTCGAAACGACTTAGCAACAGAACGACATTTTTTTGTAATCGTGACCGGTCCGGGGGTGTGTCAGTCGCTTTCAAAAATAACATAACACAAAAAAGATAACAACAAACCGTTTAAAAACGAGTCGCTCCACTGGGCCCGAATAAAGTTTTTTTGTTTCGATATCAAAAATAGACGTTTCCGTGTCTCGTCATATGAATTTTATTATTTTTTCGATATACAATGGTGACTCTGGCACACTTCCATCGTGAATTATTTAACTGTTTCAAGGTTGCCTTTTACTGAAAGCGAATTCGAATGTAGTTTTGCCGCGCTGCTTTACGATGTAAACAAAAACAGATCTGAAAAAGTGAGACGTTTGGCGTCAACAATTTTAATCAGATATAGATCGTAAAAATAAGAATTTGTGTTGTTTTGATCGAAATATTTTACATTTTTCAAAATAAGATAGATTTATTAGATAATTTCAATCATTTGTTGTTTTGAGAATAGCCAATAAATGATATAGTAATCATCAAATAAAATATATAATAATTGAAGTTATTCTTAAAGAAATTGTTTAGATAAAACTAAAGTGGGATGATTCTTAATCTTTGAATTTTCAATTTGATGTTTGTTCTTAATGTCTGCCTAAAGATTAGATAATTTTTATTTTGCAACATAATCTTTCTTCTTATACAAGGTCAAAAAATATATTTTGTTTCTATGTAACGAAAAAAATGGCTTCCTTTACTTACACATTCAAGGCTGAACGAATGCATCCGCATCATTTTAAATTTCTACTTAAAACACGTTCATGCATCGTGCAGTTAATTAAAAAATAAATGATAGATTCGTTTCAATAATAAGATACGAAAACATATCCAAATTCGCTTTTTTAATTGAACTAATTGGCGTCGATAAGTAACATCAAAGCCGCTAACAACCGATGCAAATAACATCCACCTGCTTTCTCGAAATTATATTCGAAAACTTTTGGCAGCTGATCAGAAATCATCGCTATTTACAAAACGGACACGAGTGACGATTTTGACAAAAGTCTTTTGTCAAGCCATAAAACCGTTTCGATGAATGGAAATTCACCGGATCAATCAACGCGAACTTTCGTGAAGCTTTCTCGAATTTATTCAAAATATTGTTTATGTGTCACTTCGGCTATATTTATGACTTCTCGAACATCTCTTTCTATGGTAGAGAGGGACATCGGAGTTCCCGAAATAAATTCAGAGAAATCTTGGGAACTACTCTCAGTCTTGGACAACACACTTCCCGGTGATCACAAGTCCAAGTCCTGACCTTCTTTATATTCGAATCATCGAACAAAACAGTTCAAGTAAGACCAATAATCGAATCGATTCAATTCTTAAGAATGTGCTAAGTGTTTTGTTTATTGATCGATCAATGATTTATTTTATACATTCATTGTTTATTTATTCAAAACGAATGCATTTTCGATCAATTGTTTTCGGTTTTTAGTCACATTCATACTTTGGGGTCAGGTCAGGAACTGTATCGATTAGCATCTCTTACTTTGTTTTGAATGGCCCACTTCTACGGTAACCACCTCGTGTCGTTCGCTGAAAATAGTTGTGTTTAGCTATTTTTGTATATATTTTTTCATTGCCGTGCGTGACTAGTTATTTGCGAATATTTACAAGTTCGTCGCTTCATTGAAATATTGTGTTTTTAATAAAGTGATTTGAATAATGTAAGCACAAACGAGCCCATTTAACACGCGACGGTGATAAAGTGAATATGAAAATAGGATTGTTTCTAAAATGATCTTTCAATACAAAGGACTGTGACGCACAATTGAAACAACCGAGTTTTCTCAGTAAATGCTTTTGTGTTTTATGAAAAATTATTTTCATATCGCATGCCAAAGAATACATGATGTGAAAAATTTGGAATAATACGTTATTTTTATATGAAATTGCTAATTTGAAATATTTGAAATTAAAGTGATAAGAGTAAATTTAGAATTTGAATAAGAAATTATATAAAATTTATTTAAAAAAATCCAAAAAATCAGTCTATATTTGAAGAATTTGTTCGCATCCAAAACGGAATAGTAGGAAAATCATCGATTTTCCAACACATTCGAATTCAAAGTCTGATCCAACTATGAAATATTTGAAGTTAAAATGATTCTTGCTTTGAAGAGTAAATTTAAAAATTGATTCGAAAATTTTATGAAAAACAAACCATAATCACAGTCCATATTCGAAGAATCTGCATCCAAAACGGACAAATAGGAAAACTGCCAATTTTCCAACAAATTCAAATCCAAAGCCCGACCCAACTATGAAATATAATATTTGATGTTAATATGATCCTTGCTTTAAAGAATAAATTTATAAATTTATTCGAAAATTATGTAAAAACGAACCAAATAATCGCAGTCCATATTCAAAGAATCTGCTCGCATCCAAAACGGACTAGTAGGAAAATCATCAATTTTCCAACACATTCGAATTCAAAGTCTGATACAACTATGAAATATTTGAATTTAATATGATCCTTGTTTTGAAGAGTAAATTTAAAAATTAATTCGAAAATTATATAAAAAACAAACCAAATAATCACAATCCATATTCGAAGAATCTGCTCGCACCCAAAACAGACAAATAGGAAAACCGCCAATTTTTCAAAACATCCAAAGTCCGAGCCGACTATGAATTATTTACACAATTGACCCCTAGATCGTCTCGTCGGTTCGTTGATTCGAACCCATCGGAGTTTGAACGATGCGAATTCGAATTCTTCGGCGTTCAATTCAATTGCGGCGATAACACTTTCGCTCGCTTCCATTATCTGCGTTAACCGTGTCATTGTAATCGGACACGCGTTTTATAACGCGGTGATGCACTGGGATCGATGGACTTTGCTTTGGACTGTTTGGACTTTTTGGAACGATCGATCGGGTCGTTCGGCTGTCGGTTGTAGTTTGAAATGGACTGTGAAACTGCTTTGGTTTGAATAATTGACGGGTTTCGTGGATGAAAAGTGGGACGATTTTTTTTTGTGAAATGTAATTGTAGGTGATCCGCGATAGTTCGTTGATTATCTCAATATGGTGTGAGTGCTTAAGTTTTTTTTCGGATAAATTGATTTTGGGAATGATAATATTTTCGTTTCCTGGTGATATAAATGTATATGTCACGTTACGTTTGTGTAATCACTTTGTTTATGTACGAAGCAAAGAATCTTACGTTGTCTATAAAATTCAACAAAATCTGGTGGGATATGGGTGCATTATAACGTCTTCTGTCGAATATGACATTTGACGTGTCTTATGACAGTGGTATAGAGTCAAAATTTCCAAATATTTTATATGAGTATCAGACGTGCTAGAGAATTTTGAATGCCTTCCATGAGTAATAATGCAGTTTATTTTTTTATTAATTTTAATTTTTAATAACAATACAGTTTCAATGTTTTCCGTAAGACATGTCAACTGTTATATTTGAAAGACGTTAAACGATGCATCTACAATAGATTACACATATACACCATCAGATTTTGTTAAATTTCATAGACAAAGCAAGATTCTTAGTTTCGTTGATGGACGAAGTAATTGCACAAACATAGCGTAACATATATATGTCGCAGATAATGTATTATATATTCTTAGTCCATATAT
>JAOXNN020000013.1:1999261-2029639 GCA_028571205.2 Hydropsyche betteni
CCCATATGGTTTATGGGCGCACTTCAACCCAATACAATGTGTTCCATTATAAATCGCGCCGCGACTAATCGCCTGTGAGCGCCTGGCCTTATAGTTCGATTTCTGTCAATAAGTTTTTTTCTGTTGGGTTCTGTGTGTTTTTATTGAGCATTTCAAAATGTCAACGTATTTTTTGCCAGTAACACACGTATATCTATCTACACTACCACAGAACTAAACGTCTCAGATTCGTTCATTTTAGGAAATACAGTAAACCCCCCTATAATGTCCCCCCCTATATAGTTCAAATACATTAAAATTCAACTTTCTTTTAAATTTTTTTTCAAATCAATTTGAAACACTCACTTAACGCGTAAAAACGTCGAAAAAAAAAATTCAAAAACCTTAACTCTCTGTAACGTGGGATCTATCTTGACGTTATAAGGAGGTTTACTGTATCACACAAAATTGGTAACGATTACAAAATCTCAATAATGGTTCGATAAAAAAAGGTTGATTCTTTATGACTGTAAGCTTTGTTTTAATTATTTTACAATAGAATACAAGATAATGAAACGAAATATCACGTAATTAGACAAGTCTCCCCTAATTCTCAGAATCTGCTTATTATTATTTTTTTAATTTGGTAATTTGATCATCCGCAAAACGGAAACATGTTAACAATCAAAAAACATGCATATTACATTCCAAAATCCTATTTCAACGCGAACTTTGATTCTGCACCCCTTCTTTAACACATTTAAAAATCGAAGAGTTTCGAATCAGATCCGATTTCGTTTCGAAGCCTCGAGGATCGACATCGTGGGTGGAGGAGCGTTTCAAAACCGAAAGAATCCCGCAACACGATATTGTCGGTTCAGGATAGATTTTCGCGATGTCGTGAAAAATGTATGGAAAACGTTTAATTTTCTCGTAAGCGGTCTTCGAGAGGATCGCGATTAAATTGTGTATGAAATTGTCCACTTCGCTTCCTGGTTCGTTAAGTGTACGTGAGAGGAGGCCATGCTTGAAGTTGATGCATCGAAGTGAACAACTAGCATCATAGCGCGATTAATAATTCGGTTTTTTATATAAGAAAATTGCGCTCGTAAACGGCATCGACTAGGAAGTCATTGTCATTGATTATCCCGAATTTAAAAAAAATTGTTTGTATAAATTATATTTTCATGTGAACTTATTGAGAGTAAAATTAATTTGGGTTTACAAATATCGTATAATTCTTAGTAAATTCGATTAAAAACAGATGTGAGTTTTTTTTATATAAACAACACGATACATGTCAACTTATCCACACTAAAATAATCAAAATATATACAAGATACACTTCATAATTGAAAAACATACACCTGTTCTATCGATAAATTTTTCAAGACTTCTCAGAAATAATCAAAATATGTTACAATTAATCAGGGGCGGATTTACTTCGCAAGAGGCGTAAAAAAAAATTGGAGGGCTCTTGTACATATCCCCTATATATAATAGCGAATTTCTGTGTCTGTGTGTGTCTGTTCGATAACGCTCGCGACTTTAAAATGATCGAATTATTAAAAAAAATATATATATATTCATTCGTTTTTATTCAAAGTATAATCGCCAAAAAAAACTTACATTCTGGAGATAATAAACAAAATATTTGTTGAGCATCGACGGCATTTCGCAATGACACAGTTATGAAATATTGTTGCATAGATATATTTAATTTTTATTTTATTACGTAATAGTATGGTTATCAATCCACAGCCGATGTTATTAACATCGGGCCTATATACTAGTAATATATAAGGGCCAAGTTCCAAGTTTCCCTCCATAAATAGTACATGTCATAAATTTTTGAAATTATAAAAAAAAAATAGTGCCACAAATTTCATCAATGAAACATAATAGTCAATTTTACAAAATAATGGAAAAATGAGCGATTTCAAAATATAAAAATTACTTTTATGCAAACAAACATATTTTTCTTTAGAGAGTGATTCGAAATTCATAACGTCTATTTAATTATATTTAAAAAAATCATAATAATTCTTCAAAAATTATCATTTTATAAATGCAAGGATTCCTTCGGGTTCTCAAGTAAGAACCTCCACCTTCTATAGCTAAACCCGTCCCTGCAATTCATGTACAAGCCACCGAGAGCGTGCAACAGTACCGACACTAAACATAAACACCTTTAATTACGGATAAAACGATGCCATCATATTCACCAAATAATTATGCGGACTATCAGGCTTGACCAGCTCGGAGTCCTTGGAGCACCAGCTCTGCTCCGGGGAACATCCGTACAAGAAGGCGTTCTTTTTGCGAGAGTGTCCATGAAAATCGCAATAGACTGCGATCGGTCTTTTCAGTGCCCTCGTGGCGTATTCGAGCAAACCCTGAAAATTATAATAACTTCGTTAGTATTTGAATTTTTATTGATATTTTTGTAATAGAAAAGAAATCTATCGAATCTTTATATAGAATTGAAATTGGATTTGCAGTTGAGTATAGTTTCTATGATGAAATTTAAAATTTAATTGATTCGAATAATAGTATCGTAAACAATGAAGCAATAGACATCTTTATGATTGCCTTATAAAATTATTACATTAGTTATAAAAATAGAAATTTACTCAGAAAATATAATATTTTATTACATCAATTATAACTAGTTCATCAAATTTCATAAAAAAATGTATAGTACATGATTTGATTCAATTACCATATACGTGTTACTAAATGTTATTAATCCGGTTATTTTGAATGATAATGATAGTAATATAAAATTTTGTTTAATATTATTTAAATTGTTCATATTTATTAAAATAACCTATCATTGTGGATAATCATCAAAGCATGGTGACTACTATAATTAATGTCAAACTTATTATTAATATATTTTTACAGTTAAAACTTGTTATAAATATTATATGTAATAAATTGATTATTGGTTTATATAAACAAAATTTATAACAAGCTTCAAATCATTATGTTCGCAGACGATAAATTATTTGAACCATTTTTAAACCTGTTGATATCTGAAAATTTTCAAGATCATTTGGATTTATTTATTCAATATATAAAATACATATATATGACTTCTGAGGATTCTTATCCACATCAATTTATATACCATTATCTTCAAACATTTCAATTAACTCAACCCTTTCGATAACGAAAACGAGATCGTTCCATCCTGACCCATTTAAAAATGTCAAAATCAAACAAAACCAAGTTTCCAAGACGATTACAAAAAAAATATATATGAACAAAATTCCAAGGAACGATTCAAAGTCACGGACCAAGTTCAAACGTTACGCAACGATTTACAGAGGCGGGCAGTCAACGGGTATACCGTTCTTTTTCGAAAAAATCTCCCACCAGTGGATCATCATGGATCACGATGGGACAATCGTGGCTTTCAACTGTGCAACTTTTGTGGGAAACTCTCACAATTCTTATGTAATTGGCGGCGCGGTTCCGTTCAAAACGCATTATGGTGTTTTTATTACGTAAAAGCATCTCGGTAATTAATTGGGCGCTAGGATTTTTTTTTATATATTTATATTGTTGACTTCGAATGGTGCAGGCGAGCCTTGAAGTCGTGTGCATCGTGAAAATTCGCCATAAAAATACATGTAATTTGTTATGCTTGGTACGCTTATAATTTCGCAATAACCAACAACGTATAATGATGCGCATTTCAGTTACAGCATATTCATTGCGGTCAAGATCAACGTTCCCTATTATATACCAATACATGGATGATTTTTTTTTTCGTAGAAAGAAATTATGATGATGATGCGAATACTTTGGAGTCACATATTTGTGGATCGAACGTGCAGAAATTCGATAAGAATTTTCTTGTATTATATGAAAATCGAGCGAAAAGTTTTTGTTAAACGTGTGATGAAATTTAATGAGAATATTTAATATTAGCGAAATAAATACAATGATTTTACTATTTAAGAAATATTTCGTTGTACAAATCAAAATTTAATTTCACACGCAAATCGTTTGAAGCACCCAATTTGGTCGTTATTAAAAGTATATAATTAAAGCACTTCGCACCGCCTGAAAACAAATTTCTCATGATAAGCAATAACTTCCACTAATGAAATCAACTAAACGAGCACTGAACTTCTTAAATTACTGGTACTCACGTTTTAATAAATCTCATCACGGAAACGAAAACCCACTACACTCAAACATATTCGAGGAAATAGCATCTAAATTGAACCTTTTGAACATCGACCATACACACGAAAGAAAACTTTCGGAACAACACATTACATAAACGCCATAACGAGAAGACAAGGATTCATACGTTGATCCGACTCGAGCAAAATATAATAACGTTTGCGCCGATACGCATTGCATAATGATTTACGAATAACGTAAGAAATGGGCGTTGTTGGAGCCCCCGAGGATGTACGAGCTCACCTTCGTGTGGAAGATGTCAGGATGAAGGATGGGGCTGGGCCGGCTCCAGCGCCGGTTAAGGTCCTCGTTCGTCAGGCCGCATCTGTAACTGAAACCGTACGATTAGTTTTATGCGCGGTTCAATCTGGGCGTTGAGCTTTCCGTGGTTGTTTCGACGAAAGTCGAAGGTTTGTTCGAGAAATTTTGTGAGTTTGTGGTCGTTTTAGCGTTGATTTAATCGGTTTTTATTCTGTAGATAGTATATAGGCCCGATGTTAATTACATCGGCTGTGAATTACGTAATTATATATAAAAAATTAAATCCATGCAAAATATTTTATAACACCCGAAATTGGCCAGTTTGAGTGTACTTGAAAGAAATAATGCACACACAAACTAGTCTGTTTATACTTTTATTAAGCTCTAGTCCGATCGTGCGTGTTGTATGGTTGTTTGAGTCGATAATGCTTTTATGCTTTATGTCAATAAGTTGGAAATTGCTATGTCAATGTAATGGATCGAGAAATACGCGTCGTGTCTACCCGTCATGTTAAACTGAACATCGAGAGTTTGTTTTGAACACGTTTTCACAACTCAAGCTAACCCAACCTAACTCAAGCATGATACTTATGACGTCTGTTTTTAGTTTAGACGCTATTTGCAGTGCTTAGACCTGTTTCCTACATTTCATTTTTTCGTGTACTAATGCGAATCAGAACGTTACAAACAAACTGATTTACTTATGAACATGTTAGTTTATATGTTGGTAAAATTTGACACTTGATATTCAAACGAAAATAGATAATTTGTGTGTACTTAAACTAGTATGAATATAAACAAACTAAAGTGAACACTTGAACTGTAACAGATACATAAAATATCTAGTAAACGATTCGGATGTTAATGATAATTTTAAATGAAGAGTTGCCCGAAGGTAATACCATCAATTAAAAGATAGGGCTTCTCACATTTCTATCATAAAATCTGAATAGGGATTCCAATATAGGTATTACTGAAATTGGTACTACCAGTTTTTGAAAAAAATTCGACCTCCACTATTACAGGCATTACAAAATAGACTACCGGTAGATACCGAAACAAAAAAAGAGTTATTAAATTATTCATTCAAAGAAATATAATATCAAAAATACATAAAAATATTGATTTTAATATTTTTATTAGCTACCATTGGCAAAGAAAATTAAACTTTTTGTGAAGAAAATATTTAGAAATTATTTACCAATTTTTACCGATGTTCACCAAAAACTGTTCTCCTTATTATTGTAGAGTCTGAAAGGGCATTTTAACTAACTAATAACTATCATTTAATTAATTACTGTTGAATAATTGATTTCCTTCATTAATTTCATAAATAAATCAATACCGATAGTATCTGTAGTGTGACTTTTATCGATAATCCCAGTATTAGCAAATATCGGTATCCCCTAAATCCCCACACCCGCCATCAACGACAACATCACAAACGCAATTTACAAAATCCACGAACAATAAAAGCCGATTCGATCCAAACCAAAACCGTATAAAATTTCAATCGACCATTTCGGATTCGTCATACGTCCCATAAAGACAAAGATTTATGTCTTTTTGAAGGGGGTGGACGGGCGAAAGAAGACGTCCTGAGAACAAATCCAATTACGTCTCGGAAATGATGGGTCCGTCACACGATGACGACGATAATGACGATGCGTGCTTGCCAGGATGACGATGATGATGGAGACGGAAGTCCGGATGAGACGTGCATCATGGCCGGTGACAGTTTCATGTAAATTCGCACGGTGCATGTAACGCATGTTTCGAATCGAGGGAAATCGGTGTGTGCGTTTGTTGTGAGAAGTCATCATAATGGTTTGGATATGTTAAAATGATTCTAAGAATTTATGTTGATTTGCAAATTTTTATAATGTTCATTATGAACTTTTTGTGGTTTTTCCTTGTTTCATTTATCATTTCTTAATGTTGGATGTTTGTAATTACAATATATAATCACTGTACTGTAACATATTCATGTTTCTAAATTGCTCAAATTACTCATACACAATATAGAGTAATGTAATAGTAAATTTATTGCACGTAAATAGTAACAAAATCGTTACTAAAAATGCGAAATTATAAATTCTACAAACACAAAATAATTCGAAAGATTATGAAAATTCCGTTAATTTGACCGAAGAGATAAACAAATCGCACATTAAACGGAATTTCTCACAGCGTCATAATAGAATATCCACTTAGGAATCAACGCAAACATTTCTACATAATTTTTTCGACATTACATACATTATTTATAGCACGCATTATTATTTATTACGATAATACTACGGATAATATCGTCCCGTGGTTAGGCTTGGTATGCGTGACGTGCACTCGTACATATCGTACGAAATGAAAAACCATTCTTTTCGATAGCCATCTTCACCACCCCGAGCCAGCAGGCTTTTAATAACACTTTCAGCGATCGAAAAACGAAGAAGAAGGCTTTGACTTATGACATGGTGCTCCGGAGAGCGGTGGGTGGATACTTTCGGACCCTTCGTTGGGATATCTGAGTGGCCCATGCCAAATTGCAATTCTATGTTATATCTAAATGATGATATAATATCGTATATGACGAATATAAATTCGAATAATATACTTTTTTAACCATTTTTGTTGAAAAATGTGCAGATGTCGCTAATCCCCTGTATATAATAGCGAATTTGTGTGTGTTTCCGTCCGTCTGTCTGTTTATGTCGATGACGCTCGCAAATTTTTTCTTCTTTTTCATGATGTAGATGATGATGAACAAATGAACTGGTTTTATTAATTAAATATTAAATTATCAAATCGAGTACGGGCATTGGGTAGCCTCTACCTCTGGCTTCGCCTATATGTCACAAACGAATAACAAATGAACTATTTTGATTTATTAATTAAATATTAAATATTCAAACCGGGTACACATTTCGGGTTCACACAATCGGGTTTTCATATTTTATCGTTTTCCGTTTCTTAACAAATCTACAGCCGATGTTATTAACATCGGGCCTATATACTAGTGCATCATAATAGGCTAGTTCTTTTTTCCTCTCTTAAAAAAAAATCGAAAGAAAGTGTTCTAAGAACTATTTGTAATTCATGATAAAAATTCACTAAATAGAAAATAAAGTATATGATATACATAAATAATTGTGCCTATTATTAAATAATATTTAATGTCTAGTCAATTTCGGAAATTGCTAGTTTCGAACCAGCACCCCTTACATATTTTATATATAGAAAATTATAAGGATGTTCAGTTTCCAAGAAGCGATTAGATCTCGCGAAGAGACCAAAGTTAAGTATTTCAAGGTCGAAAAGTCTTCCAGTGTATCGTGAGCTTTTTTTTTTAAGCTTCGTCTGCAAAGTTCTCGTTTTCGTTTTATTTCGTTTTAAATCTATTTTTTTTTGTTCCACCGCATAAAGCACGAGACGGAAAGCTCGTAAAGCCTATCGGACGACGGTGTTAATTCGCATGCACAAAAGACTTTTGGTTTCGTCGTTTGTTATTTTTCAAGGATGGGGTCGCTCCTCGGAGCATAAGCTCTTTTATGGCTTTCCTTTAGCGGAGATAATAGAGGAATGCGTCATGTTGTGAAGTAAGAGGTTTTCCGTCTGTTTTCGTATAATACGCCATGCTTTAAATATATTCATTTTTTTATTAGTGTTTAAAATTTTTCGTTCATTGAAAATGCTGACCTTATAAAAACCGAGACATATTAATATTGAATATTAACTTTAATTATATTCATATATTTCTTTTAAGCAAATTCGATGTCCTTTTTGACATAATTCATGGTAAATTATGTGAATATTCGCATCATGTTCGTAAATTTAGCGTTTTTTTTCCGAAATTTAAACGACTTAACGGTTATGCGAGAAACGGTGCAAAATTTAATACACACTATGACGTTTCCGTAACGGGATTCAAAATCGAAATATTTTCCATTTCGATTTAGTAATATTCATGCATAGATGCAGACTTATTCGTGACATTTTAACGACAATCATCCGCGATTAATAATCCGCTGAATGGACAAGACGATGACGGCAGAAAATGCATCGACGACACGTAACTTCTATGCGAAGACATGTGGAATATTTCAATTCCTCCGTTATAAATAACACGCAACAAATCTCCAAACTACAAGATAGTATTTTTCGAAAAAAAAAAACTGACGATAAATAAATTTGGAATCCAATTTTATCTGGAGACTCGAATGCGCCGCCGGAAAATTTAGTATGAAACCCGAGTACGTGTGTAAGTTTCATTGTCGCACGAGATTGGTTTTACGAAATTACTTATCCGAGATGTGTAATAAAAAAAAACCTGTACAAATCGTCGAAGAAGTTCTCGCAGCTTCGAAGAGAGCGATTTTCCAGAGGTCACGAACCTTCATTGAAATATTTTATTAGTACATGCTTTTTTATGTTTCGTATGCCAAGCGGTGCGCATTACATATTGTACATGCCCAATAGATCGATCAATATTTTGATTTATTTTTTCAAATTGAATGTTTTCGCTTCTATAAATTAGAGATTTTATACGGTTGTTCTAATTATATAATAACTATATTAAATAAGAATCGGACCGGTAGAAGTTCGAACGTATCTAGAATGAACTAACAGTATTAGACGTACGAGATTAGCTTTTAAAGTCCAATTATAATACACGAGCGCTTTTAGAATATCTGCAGTGCCGGTCAATAAATAATGGTTTATGGTCAATAAGGAAAAATAGCACGGGAATAGGAGGAAATAGGTTTGATAAATTTTCACCTGGACGCTACAAAAGTAATCAGTACATTCTTGGAAGTAGTTCAATGTCCCTCAGTTTCTAGGAAGCGACCAACAATTATTGTAAAAATAAAATACCGTACAGGTAAGACATCTGCGTCCAATTGCAATTGCGCAATCACAACACGGCACGAAAAAAGAGAAGCGCGCAGAAAAAAAAGACCGTATAGTCACTTACATTGAAGAAGAAAATAATCGCTCTGTGAAGCAGCAATAAATTTTTGTGTGTTAGAATAGCCAAACAGAACTTTTTATTGCACTTCGCTCGATTTTCGTCGACTACGAAGTCGCATTCAGGATTGTCCAGTTCGAAACGAAACTCATTCACAAACTCCGTTAGTTTCCAGCCTAATTTATCTAACGTCGCCGATATAATACAAATCCTTCCGACTATGAATCATTTTAAATTGGTCACAAGAAACGCACGAAAAAAAAAAATAAAAGAACCGTAAACATCGTAGAACACATTCGCGACAAGAATATGCAAATATTAATCAAGATACAAGAGACGTATATTAATCATCAAGCCTCGTACCGTTAAATCGATCATTCGCACAAACTGTTCAACGCATCACAACAAAAACGACAACGAACATCCATAACACAAACGACGGCCACAATAAATTAAGCCGGGCGATCAAAGCGCCCGCTTAACCCGAAAAAAACACAAAACGAGTCCATTTCGCACATTATCCGAATGCAATTTCACATCGACAAACTTAATCCGAGGCTCTGTAATGGTTAGAAGAAGCCATGGCGCCGATGGCCGTCCGGTGTGTACAGTTAAAAATGGTTCATTGACACTCGGGTCGCGGTGGCCGGCTGCTTCGGCTCCCTCATCAGCTTCTTCCACTGCCTCCGTCCAGGCTTGGCGGACAAAAAGAAGCTCACGATGCCGCCATTAAATTCAGATTGGCGTCGTAATTGCGCCGTGGCCGAGACGCGGACCGAAGGTTGACAACCGCGACGCGGAAAAACTCCCGAGGATTGTCTCCTCTGGAAAATGACCGATTCGTTTCGGGGCCGATTCGAGACGGTCAATCTGTGGGGATTTCTTGGTTTTCGATTCATTAAGGATGATTCGATTATCGATGGCTTATGGCTTGATCTGATTGGGGACGATCGGAAAAAATCGAGCTTCGATTCGCCTCCTGTCCGCGCCTCAGCTATGTGGAGCTTCGAGAATGGTTGAAAAAACGATTTTTTTCAACGTAACGATTGTTAAGATAATTTTGGTTTTTTTCTTCCGAAGAAGACTCTTCAAGGATAGGTGTATGATTTATGATTCGTGTGATTTCTTGGCGTAATCGAAATCAATTTTGAACGCAGTTATGTAAGAATTTAATTCGCTTGAATAAAAATTCGTATCGGCGGGTGTTCGGTTCATCCGATCATCGATATTATGGCACCGCTCTCTTTAATTGTAATTATCTTTTTATTGCTGCAGAAATTAATCGTTCATTGGCTTCGATATGTTGTGAGGCTATTGCACTCATCCGACGTGTATGAGAATCAAAATTTGATTGTCGAATCCCAATAATTATTTATCAAAATTTTAGAAAACATTATGATCCTATCACAATTCCTAGTCGCGCAAATCGAATAACTCTTTTTTTATCAAACATCTTCTATGCATATCGAATTTCGAACATTTCCGCCATAAAAAAACAAAATACAATAAATATTTCATCGTTTATAAAATATGATTATTGTTATCGCTATAACAAAAAAAAAAGTTCGAAGACGCCGCGTCTAGCATACAAAGCTCGTGCGTTGTGTATTACACGAACGGACGCAAGGATAATTTAGTACACGTAAGCGAATTATATCATTGGTGAAGAAGAACGAGAAGAAGACATCTGAGGAGTCGGACGAGCACAAGCAGAAACACACGCAGAAGAAGACAACAAGAATGTTCGAGATGCAAACTTTTTGCAATGGCCACATGACCGGCCTTCACTTCTGTTCTCGCCCGCGGCTCTACCCCGGCGGATGGCAAAAAAGTCGCGATATCGCAGACTACACCACTGACGCCAATCGGAAAGGAATCTGCTAAATATTGTATTCGAATCCGTACAAGGACGTGTGGAATTTATATATCAATTTTTTTTTAATTATATTACAGCGGATGGGTCTGCGAATTCCGTCGGTTCGAGGAATTTTACATTGTCGTAGCGAAGCTTTGTCAATTTTATCGATTGCGATTGGAAAAGTTAATTGGCTTATTTGAGAATTGGTTCAAATTTTTTTTGTTGAAATAATTTTACGTTGAATGTATAGTATTTTGTCAGAACCGTAGTATTATTTCTTGCTAACTGATTTTTCACATTAAGCGTATTTGATTACATGATTTAATAATATCATAACGACCCGTTGGTTTATAATATTAACAAAGAACAATATTATTATTCAAATTCTTTCAAAAAATGACTATATTATTATACAAAATGAGTATATGAGGTAAGGAAAAATCTAATGATATATCGAACATATTATATTATACAAAGTGGTTCAAAGGTCTAGGACAAGTTTTAAAGAGGTGGTAGATTATATTGTTTGAAAAATTTTAAACTATGCATACCTTAGTACAAAATATCATAGTTTTTCAGTTGTTATTATTTTTTCGATTTAAAAAAAATCAAAAATCTTGCACTTGCACACTAATAATTTCCAATTGAAAGATTATATTGCAGACAAAACTTATTTTCTTATTTGCTTGCTATGTAATATATCTTAAATAGGAATACGAAAATCTATATCAACTAAAAACTACCAGAAATATACGATTAGTTATCAAAAAAATACTGATGTAAAGAGAAATCGGAGTTTTTTGACATTCCTAGTTTAAAAAAAAAAATGAATTCCAAAGTTTTCAAACATTTCTGTTTAAAAAAATTTCGATCGAAGTATCAAACATGCACAAATCTAACCGATTTTTAAAATTAGGGTACAAAAAAAAACCTAAGGACAAAATGACCTTTCTAAAACTTATCCCAGACCTTTCTACCACCTATACAATACATCTTCCGAACAAAACGAAGAACTCCAACCGATTACGAACACCAAACGATACAAATTTTCATACAAAAACAAAAAATCCAACAAAAACCATCATCACCTCCACACCCCGTTCTCTCGCCCGCGAAACCATAACGGACACATTCGCGCATTCCGCCGTTTCGAACCGTCTACCTCTAGATTCGAAATATCGATTTCCCTGCAGCAACGACCGTACATTTTCGGTCGAAAAAACGGGACGGACCGACAATGGGGTTGGCGGCAACGACCGCCGCCATCACGAAACGGCGACATTCCCGCGCTCGGGTCGTGATGACTCCGCGTGTGGATCCGTCGATCGATAGATCGGATCTACGAGAAGAATCTGTGTGTGTGTTTGTGTGTATATATATGTGTGTAAGTGTGTGTGTGTGCATCTCGTGCCGAAGAATCGATAAATAAATGTGTCTGTCGGGATATGTGTACGGGTCGTCCGAGCGTGTGTTTTAGCTACATTGTCTGTCCGCTTGATGTATGCATAGCTCGGGAATTGCATCACCGCGTATTTTTTAGATCCAATAAAAAAAAAATGATATCTGAAATGGTCGATGTGTAACCGTTAATGTAGAAAAAATAAAGATTTTTTCGAATTTGCATATTTATCAGACGAGGATTTACATAAATTTCGCGAATATGTAAAATCGTCTTTGGATTGTATGAAAAAAATCACGATATTTTCCTCGCGACTGTGCATCGAAGGCAGTGGAGTAGCTAGAAATTTTGGGCCAATATGCGAAAATTACATAAGGGTTCCTTGATATTTTTTTTAATGTGAAATTAAATAATTTTATGTGTGAATTTCAATTGACAAGTTAAATTATTATATGACAAAGTACATAATAAAATATTTAAGGAATAAGCTCACTATTTTTAATTTTTTTTTCTTTTTTGCTTTCGCATTCGCAAAATCGTTAATTAAATTTACCTATAACATCTAATTTTGCTGCTTGTATATTATGCTCAATGGCCAACAATGTAAGATTATTCAGTCAGATTATTTTATTCAAAGGCTTTATTACTAGTCAATCAAACTATATTACCATATAACTATCAATTATATCAATAGTGTAAAATCAAACAAAGAAGGCGTCGCAGACAAAAGATTTTTCTTCTCTGTTTCAACGCTCGATATTTCTAGACTAGTATAATATATAGGTCCGATGTTAATAACATCAGCTCTGGTTTTGTTAAGAAACGGAAAACGATAAAATGTGAAAACCCGATTGTGTGATCTCGAAACGTGTACCCGATTTGAATATTTAATATTTAATTAATAAAATCCAAATAATTAATTTGTTATTTGTTTGTGACATATAGGCGAAGCCAAAGGCAAGTAGAAGCTACCCAATGCCCGTACTCGATTTGAATATTTAATATTTAATTAATAAAACCAGTTCATTTTTTATTGACACAATTACGACATATAGACGAAGTCAGAGGCAGTAGGTAAAAAGCATCATATTATAGACGTTAACTGTATATGCATCATCCATCATCCATCATCGTCCATTATCATCCATCATCATCATCCATCATCATCCATCATCATCTATCATCATCTCCATCATCATCCATCATGCATCATCATCATCATCATCATAAAAAAGGGAAAAAATCGGTAGCGTCATTCGAACAGACGGACACACAGACACACAGATATCCGCTATTATATATAGGGGATGGATAATTTTTTTTTTTTCAAATTGAGTATTTAAAATTTGAGCCCTTTCGCAACTGGGGCCCGGATGCTTTGCATCCCCTTGCCGTTAAATAGCCACGCCACTGATCGAAGCCTCACACGCGTTTGCGCAAATAGTGCGCGTCGAAGAGTGCACATTGTATCAGGCCGAGCGCTTTTGATGGCCACCGTTCGAGCTTTCGTATCGTTGTGTGGTCTCGCGGTGGCACATTCGATGCCGTCCGTCCTATTCGATTTTGTCCGATTGCATAAAATAGAAAATAATATGCAAAAGTGCATAAGGAACGGCCCAGTCATCGGATATAATGTCGGTGGACGTTGAAAACGCTGAAAGGATGCACGAGAGTTGCACGACAATTACTGCGTACAGAGACGGCTTTAGGAATTCGCTTTGAATGGTCGGCATGTTTTGAATTTTTCATAATCGTATATTATAATACGAGTGAATTATTTAAATTATTGTTTGGAAAAAATGATTTGGGTCTGAATGAAAAATCGTTCGAAGGGCATGAGTTGTAAAAAAAAAAACAATGCATGGAAGCGTCCTCGCTTGCCCGTTACAGAATACAGACAAAACAATACGCTATAAATTATAACTAACAATGTCACTTTCGATTTTATTACCTTTTAACCATTTCCCAATTTTTCTTATGTGAATCTCAATACAGCATATGCGTCTATCAAATTCAAACGAACCGCCGCCATTACTATAATCTATCACATCAATTACTAAGTTTTAACATTCATTTTGCAAACACATTAGAACTTAATCTAAATCTAATAGGATTCATATAATTTTATACTAATAAATACATCAACTCCCATTTTATTTTTTTACAAAAACAATCCAATCCAAAATCACGAAAATAAACACTTCGACCACGTGGGAAACCCGAGCTTTCCGCCCAAAACCACACACTTCAGACCTTCAGAATAGAAGTCACGATCTCGAGGGAGCCAATACGACTTCCAGCCGATGGAGTAATCGTCGCTTTCCTGGCTAGCCAGAGGTGGTGCTGACCGTTACAGTAATTGCTCACATTCGCTGGGAACAGTGCAACAACGTGATCAAAGTCCTTCGCCGTTTTTTTCGCCGCTTCGTTTCGATTTTGCACTTTTTCGTTTCGGCTGCATTCCGATACGGATGACCTCTGTCCGCGGTCGGGCTCGAGGGGTCGGAGAGTGTGGCTTTTATCCACGGATACGTCAATGTCGGCGATGATGGGTCATTTGGAGTTGTTAGTCGATAATTGTGCATGCGCTGGGTAAGTGCGCGGCGGTAATCAAGTTGACGACGGAGAAACAATGGATGCAAAATGTGTGGACGCGGTGAATCATCGACGGGTAATGAATCGTAAAATTTTAAAGGAGATTCGGTTCGAATTTAATATTTAATACTGAAAGGTTGTGTTGTTTTAATGGTATAGTTAAATTATATTGTGGAGGTAATGTTACGATTCTGAGTACAGTAGGACCTTGATTATTTGGAATACACGGGGATTGAGGTGGTCTGGATAGTGAAAATATAGAAAATCGAGGCAAAAAAAAACTTGCCCGCACCATTTTTATTAGATAAAAAAGTTACAAAGTATCTCTTTTCAGGGCATTGATAGTATGAAACTTTTTTTTTAATGATAGCACGATATAATTTCTTTTGGATAGCATGAGTGAAATTATAAATAAATAAATATAAAATCACAATTGAGAATAACTTTACAAAAATCTAACCCAGCTTTGAATAAAAAAGGCTCAGTAACTACGACAATTTTTTTTTTACCTCAGCTATTAGAATTCTGAGCCGAAGAGTTTTATTTCTGATTATTTTTTCAGTTTTCTATTACATCAATCTTCATTTGTTTAGAAAAATAAAACTTTACGCTGAGTGCATTTATACATTTTTTATAACCAATTTTATAAACGCGTATTCTAAGCCTCTGCAATTGCAATAAAATGATAGACGGCATGCAGATACTGAAATATTTGAAATTTACTTATTGAAAAACTCAAATGAATAATTTATAAAATTTACTATTTATTATATAAAATTCCTGACATCTTTTAGTTTGATGATTCTCGTAAGTTAAGTCAGTATAATTACTCATACATCACATTGGTATATTATGTAAAAAAAAATTGTAAAATTTACCATGTATACTTGACCCAATCTAATCTAACCTAATCTAACCCAAAATTCGATCAAAATATATCAAATTATCGTAAAAACACCTAGCTCAACCCAACCTGCAACGATGCGATTTTTGAACGATCCAAATATACATAGACTACGTAACACACATACATTTTGTTCAATCCGGATAATATAGGTTTTACTGTATACATGTACATATAAATGGAAGATGACCAAATCGCGTTACTTTGTAGCATCTGCAGACATCAGCGGATTCGCTACAATAAGATTTATTCCCCGCACAGACAATAGGATTATCAGAATTCAATGCAACCCGAGATACTCGCACAATCCAAAATAATCGATATCGAATTCAAACCACAAATCAAAAAACATTCACACGACACACAAGACACGTTTACAGCCACAACGGGTGGTCCTCGCTCCCGATCCACAACCGAATGATAAATGATAGATCCGAAGGAATAACCTCTCTATCCGCCTCGCAAAACCCACCGTCGGCAATAATGGGACACGGGGTGGAGCAGGGGCATATAATTGAATGCCGAGTTATCGCCGTTGTTATTGTCGACGTCTTCGTTGTTGTTGTTGTTGTTGTGGTTGCTGTGGTCTCGGTCGTGATTGCGGGCCGATGATTTATCTACGCGGCCTGCTGCCGCTTCGAAAGCGCGAACGAAATGCAACGTTATTATTTCGCGGCAATAAACAACGTGGAAGGCTCTATCTCTCGTGTCTGGGTGCATCATGCATATTGCAATTGCGCTTCGTGAACTTGGACCTGATCGATGGCTATCGTCCGTCTATGCTCGAGGGTTTTTATTGAGGGAAACCCATGGTTGTCGGATTCGATATAGTGTCGGAAAAATTTATTGAAAATTTTGACGTTGTAATGTCGGATGATGCCTTTGGTGGTTCAGAAGCTTATCTCCTATATATAATAGCGAATTTCTGTGTGTGTGTTCGTGTATTCATGTGTCGTGTGTTCGATGACGCTCGCGACTTTATAGTAAACGTCTATAATATGATGCTTATTACTTACTGCTTCTGGCTTTGCCTATATGTTGTAATTGTGACAATAATAAATGAACTGGTTTTATTGATTAAATATTAAATATTCAAGTACGGGCACCGGGTAGCCGATATTATTACTGGCTCTGCCATTCCAATTTAGCCTGTATGTCCATTAAAATAACGGCCATAATCACTATTTACATCATTTTCGAGCTTGAAAACCGCGACCTCCAAATTTAGTCTTTATGATCATTATGATAACGGCTATAATCGCGATAATAAACAAAACAATTGTTGATTACATATATAGGGAATATTATTCCGAATTGAATGAAGCGATTGATACTCCAAAGCGAAACCCTTTGGCGATAATTAACTATTTTCACATTTTAACGTTTTACGTTTCTTAACAAATTTCATTTTATTTTTTCCATTTTAATTAAAAAAATTGACATTATATTTATTATGTTATCAATATATTTCTACAAACTTTAAATTCACAGCCGATGTTATTAACATCGGGCCTATATACAAGTACGTAATAAGCAGGGCTTAAAACAATAATATATATCGGATGATGATATCAAAATGTTTAAAGTATGTAATCACTGTTGTGGAAAAAATACGATGCGCTTTTTTCATGCTTATATATTGTAATTGATTCAAAAATATTTATTGAAGAATAAATTGATCAATAACATTGCGACAATTTGATACGCTCAAGACCGTTAAAAAACTGAAGTCACGCAACTCACGAAAATCTTACGGGAATTCAAAGTCAAAAAATTGTTCAATATAAAATTTCCCAAACCGCAATCCGTTACCGCAAAATATTTTTCACTTGACAAAAATAAATAAACAATTATTATAGTAAAAAAAAAACCGAAACAACGTCTGATTTTAATTTGTAGACCGCACGAGTACGCCACAGCCAGAAAACGTGCCTAAAATTGCAAATAACGATGATTCCCTCGTCATTGTCGCAATGACGACCAAATGTAGCATAATATGATATAATAATGATGAAGATAATTCGATCGTAAAAACAGCATTTTTCCGGCAACGAAAAACCGTTTTGGCGCCGACCCCTGACCTGCATAACTGTTAAGCGGCGCCGAAACAATTTTCATATAAAAACAATTAATTAATTCGAAAAAAGCATTGCCGCTATTTAGACACAATGGGTTTTTAATATGCGTGTAAAAAATTACGATTACTTAAGAGTTTGTGCGCGTTTAGGACCTTGTTAATGCGTACATTTTTTACGGTTGTATTTTCTAGTTTCGATGTCGTGTTTTTATGTCGATTTTTATTTGGGATCTAGTTGGTGACCGTGGGTGGGTATATAAAAATGTTTGTAGTTTAAAAGTGTGTAAATTGATGTAAAAAGGGAAAGTTTTAGTATGAGCTTTACGGCGTATGCCGACGCAAGAAAACGAGCTTTTTGTTTGAATTCTTAACGTGATGAACAAACTTTTTAGCATCTTGATCAGTCGTGTTTGTTCAACACCGACTATTCATAAAAAGCAAACGAAATTTAATATTTCGTGTAAATAAATGTTTGAATGCTGTTGTATCGTAGTTGTTGATGATTTTGTATAAGATTCACATATCGGATTCAAATTCTCTCAGATTATACACTGATTCGTTTAAACACAATGGTTTATAATAAAAAATTGTTGGAAAATCATAGTATCGATAATAATTACATAATCTTAAATTATTGTACATGCACTTCATTGTTTCGAATCTATTTTATTTCACGGTTTTTTATCCGTTTTTATTGTTTCCCGAAGTGTACTAAAATTTTTCAATACAGCTTTTTTTCAAATATTTTCCGTAAATCAAAACAATCAATGAAAATTGCACAATACATTGTATTACACCAAACCATAAATCATAAAAACTAAACGATTAAACCACACCATAAATCCTCGTAAATTAAAAAAAAAACCTACACTACCATCAAAGCTGCGTCGAGCAATTATGCAAGCGTTGCACATGCACATCGCAAGCAAGCTCGTAAAACGAAACCACACCATATCTTATACGGCAATACGTGGACCATAATATAAAAAGTACAATAAAGATACATCAATCATTTCATCGAAATCATAAAAATTTTCATTATTATAAAGAAAAAATACGTATGTTTTCTATTACTTTAAGATATTTTCCGGTTTGTTCTTCGAATGGGACATATTATTGGACACGAAAGTCAAAGGACACAAGTCGATATATTGCTGTATATGTTACAGCCAAAGTGTATTATTAGTTAAAGTATATTTTGTCTAACGTTTTAGATAAAGTGTATTTGCATACAAATTGTCTAGTTATTGTATATTTCAAAAGACTAAAATACAGTTTAACTGGTGCTCACTAGTTAAAGTGTATTTTCAACTTGACAAATGAGTTTTTACAGTTCAGATATTTGAAAAGTATATATGTACTAAACCATTTGTGTATTTTACTTCTATATCTGATTATTGAAAAGATTTGAATAATAGAATAATTTCAACAAGATATTCATCATAAAAAAGTTAGTTTTGAGGCTATATTAACGGACAAGTGACGTTCAATGGCCCATATTAATAGATAAGTGAAATTTTTGTGCCATCATATCGCCGATTTATTACAATGTTAATAATGTAAATTTATCGAAAAACAGTTCAAAATTCAAAAACCTTTAGAAAATTACTGAAATTATACTTAATTTCTTGATGTTACTAACTCGACTCAACAATATATATCGTTTCTTTGTATTTTTTTGAGTAAATCTTCAATTTTTTTTCAAAATTCAAAAATTTCTCTCAATGTTTCAACCAATAAATACGGGCGACTTTGAGACAGTTCGCCAATGACATTTGCAACACTGGCTTGTTAGTTGACGTTAAAATACATATTGTCTAACTCTGACCAATACAATCAAATATCTCTATTGTGTCATACGAAATAACTACATGGATCACAAAAAATATATTTTAACTAGTCGAACTATATTTTAACTGAAAAGTATACTTTAACCGTAACATATACATTACTCTCAAGCCTACCAACCAATCTAATCTAAATTCGAATAATTATACTAAAACATCATCCTATATAAACCAATCCATCCTTATCTTGAACTTCGACACGATTTTCCCGACTCGATCGCAAATCCTGCATCCAAAGTTGATCGTAAAGAGCGCGAAAAGTGCAAAGGCAGCGGCGCGAACTCGTAGCACATTTATCTGCAGCAGCTCGTGCATTTTCGCGGTACGGCCGCAGAGTGCACAATTAAGCTCCGGGAGCTTATCTGATCCCCGGGGAACCTGAATTATTTATACATTTCGGATCGGGACCGACGGCCATTTAGCCCGGGAAGAGAGACCGTCCGTCCGTCGGTCCGTACGACCGCAACCTATCAAGATCGCCACTGCGATAAATTGCATTCGGATGCTCACGAATACGGTCGGAAGCTCGAATTATTTCGTGGAGAATATATTTTTTAGTTTGTTTGAGTGTTTGATAAGGTTTTTGATGATTTTTTTGAGGGTGAGTTTGGATTTGGTCGATAAATGCGCGATCAAATGTGTTGTTGTTTCTTTTGATAAGATATTGTTTTGAAATGTAACAAAAATTATTCATATGTTAATTTATACTTTTTTTATTATATCCCCTATATATAATAGCGGATTTCTGTGTGTCTGTCTGTGTCGATGACGCTCGCGACTTTTTTTATTTCTTTTATTATTTTTTTATGATGATGATGCTAATGATGATGATGATGATGATGATGATGATGATGATGATGATGATGATGATGATGATGATGATGATGATGATGACAAATAACAAATGAACTATTTTGATTTTATTAACTAAATATTAAATATTCAAATCGGGTTCACATTTATCGTTTTCAGTTTCTTAAAAAATTCACAGCCGATGTTATTAACATCGGACCTATATACTAATCTTATATATAAAAATGAATCGCTGTTCGTTTTAAGACTAAAACTTAAAAACGGCTTGACATATTTGTGTTTTAATTTTTTTCTTTTGTTCGCTTTAACTAACAGGTGATTTATAAAAGTTAAATAATCGGGAAATATCTGAAGAAAATCTTAAAAATAATTTAAGTAATTTTGTATTGCAAATTACACCACTTCGTCGCACTTCATAGCGTATTGATTGTGACAATAATTACAATCGGTATACTGTTGTGTGCAGAACACGTGAAGACAACGGGAACAGGGCGTTATTTTAAGATGAAAAAAAACTACTATTTAGAGTCGAAAATCTACTGTTTTTTGACGTACGGTCAGCTCAATTTTAGCAAGACTAAAAGTGTTAACAAACGTTCGGACATGGTTACGCCCAACTAATTGATTTGTTGCGCTCGCAACCATGTTCAACTGCACATTATTAAACCACAGACGGTAGGTCACGGCCACACAATCGAGTTCGAACATGGTTGCGAGCGCAACAAATCAATCAGTTGCGCTTAAACACGTCCGAACGTCTGTTAACACTTTAACGAACAGCGATTGTAGGTGATACGAAGTTCACCGGGCCAGTTAGTTTTTATATATTTTCAAACATTTTGCATAAGAATTTTTTTTTTCATTTATATATTCACTTCGAACGAATATGAAATCACTAAAAACGTTCACACGCGAAAACTCCGTACATATACACACAAAATTTTCCATACACGAAATCGCCACCTCGAAGAATCCCGTATATAATTCCCGGAAAATGTTTTATTTATACGTCTTTGTTTCAAAACACTAATATTTCCAGCGTCCGCCGACAAAGTCGCGGTCCGTCTTTCGTCGGACTCTGCAAAGGTTGGCGACAATCGATCGTAACTAAAGAGTGTCGGACGGGAGCGCGTCTCGGCCATTTCGCATCACCGAGGAATTATTTATCGAGCCTCCATATAAGGCCGAGATTTATTAAGTCCGGTCCGGCGCGCCCAAGGCACCGAAAGGGTTAACGATAAAACGCGCCCGCCGTTCCGTAAGCGAGTTTATCCGATTGCGATCTGCTCGGACGGGATTGAGTTAGTTGCCGATTTTGACTTAATCCGCGTATTGTTTGTGGGTTTTTTTGGTTGAGAAATTATTGTATGTTGTGGATGTGTTCGGTTTATGTTTTGTTTTATATGAGAGTGTGAAAGGTGTAAAATATAACTTTTAGACTATTTTAGAATATTTTTTTAGACTGTTATATTAGAACTAGTATATAGGTCCGATGTTAATAACATCGAGATGTGTATGTGTTTATTTTAAAGTCGATTTGAATATTTAATATTTAATTAATAAAATCAAAATAGTTCATTTGTTATTTGTTCGTGACATATAGGCAAAGTCAGAGGCCGTAGGTCATAAGCATCATATTATAGACGTCAACTGTATACGCATATAAAGACCATATTAGCGAAAAAGTCACGAGCGTCATCGAACAGACGGACACACAGATACACAGACGGACACACAGAAATCCGCTATTATATAATATATATATAGGAGATTCGACATATTTTTTCAGTGTATAATTTTTCTCCATTGAAAGGATTTTCTTATTTTTACAAGGATCGTCCCATTGAAGAAGCTCCTCGAGAAGATCTCAAAATTTTCATTTGTGAAATCAAAATTGAATGAGTCACGCCCCAATTATCATCCAAGACGACTGAGACGACGAATTGTTAATTTGTTCGCGAAATCAACTAAAATATTTATTTTGTATTTTCGCAATTCGGAAACAGCACAACACCCGAGTTTCATAATCGTATCGAATAATCGGAAACATCCGAAAACGGATTCAATGCGAATAAGATCCGAAAACGGTTTCCTGGCCGGAAACAAGTCCTCGCCAAGGACTAGAAAGCGTCTTCAATTTTCATAAAGACATAATTAGGCATAGGATTTTTGTCGAGGACATTGTCAACGACGAATTTTATTGAAAAAAAGACGATTTATATGTCCGTTTTGGCCAAGAAAGTACCGTTTTTTTTTCGGGATTTGCGTTTGTCTCGTCGTTTTCGTAAAATTATTTGATTTGCCCCGATTTAGTTCATTCACTGATGAACAGAAGAAAAACAACATTTTTTTGTTTTAACTTTTTATAAGATTCAAAAATAATAATATTTTAATTACGCTATACATACTCACATTGTGTTTTTAAAATTATGAAATTGTAACCTTTCTGTATCAAAGGCGCCATCGCTGTGATAGCCAAAATATTACTGAATTAGTTTGAAAATGCATACAATTAGTCGTGTGCATTATTATAATATATATTTTTCAATAAAAAATACAAGCCCCAATTATAATTTATTGAATCGTAAAAAACATATTATTTGTTCGAATATAACCTTTTTCCAAAGAAAGTCGCACTGTACACATTTAATTTTCTACTATAAATAGAAATGGAAACGTGAAAGACAAAAGCATCTCCGACATCAAACAATTCTGCTATACAATGAAACGAGATAAATACATAATGATATTTAAGAATAAATACTATGTGACATATTACATATGGATATTTGAAATTCATCCGCACGAAACATTCTCAAATATGACAAATCACTTTCGAAACAAACGTGAAAATCACGAGATTTGAAATATCCGAAAAAAATAACATCGCAAAAGCTTATCACGAATTCAGCCGCATTGACCTTTTTGCCGTCGCGAACAATTCGCCATTGCGAATTTTCATTTTGATTTATCGCTTCGACTCCACCTTATGAGGCATCCGAGCCATATATCGATCTCGTTGGACGCGAATCACGAATAAATCAAAGCTTCTCCGTATTAGTCCCGAAACGGCTTGTAGATTAGCCCATTAAGTCGTGCATCTCGCGAATATTACCGTCGATTATTAATACGACATAATGCTTTAAATAAACCGTCTACGCTTCGTCTTAATGGCGTAATTTCTCAGGCTGATGAATATTGAACGCACGATGGTGTGTGTGTGTGTGTGTGGCTGTCGCCAAAGAACAAATCCGGAATTCTATTGACACGGGAAATTGGATTTGGCAATCGCACACTTCTGTATTGGATGTATTATAATGCGATTTCTGGTTTTGCGGATGTTTGGAAATTAATTTTGATATTCAGATCTGCATGCTGGTCGTGAGACGATTTAGATGAGGTTGTTTTTCAGATCACGACTATAAATTGCCGCAAAGGAAATGGTTGTAGTTTTAAATCAGGATACAAATGTTTTATTCATTGGATTGATGTCATGTTTTCGAGCTTATGTCATCGAATTTAAAATTGTCGTCGTGACTATTTAGAATATTCGATAAAACAGCATTGAAACAAGTTTGTGAAGTTTGCTCATATATAAAAATGATGCGATGATTGCAAATTGTTGTTATAGTAAATTTAAATTTCAGATGAGTAATAAAGCTTAAATGAAAATATACAAAGCGTTTGAAATACGAAAATACAATACTAAACAACATATGCATACTTATTTGAATTACGAATACAATACAATTGAACTTGAAATAGAAAAGCACGATGTAGGCAATTATACAATAGTTCAATTTTAATTAAGCTCTATTATGCGTTAAAATACGAACTTGTTTGCAGCCGCACAAATGTGCAAGCCATTAACCATTTATCTTATTCTGAAGTACGTTTCAGTATGAACTTCAGTTAGATTTATTAACAATGAGCAAAACACGAACTGTGAGATCTACGTTCCCGTCACGGTACACAAGCGCATACATAAAATTATGCAATATTGCAGAGATGAGCAATCTTTGGCATGATCACTCTCCAGTAATAATTGGTAATTTACTACCAATAACCAATACACTTGGTTATTTTTTATAGAATAGATTAAAAGCATCAACGGAAAACGACTTTCATTAATTATAGGAGTTATGTTACACTTTACATGAAAGTCAAATGTAACACGATATGTATCATAAGTGTACACGACCTGTGTGTATCTTTGATATAAGAGCCGATTTCAGTATTGAGCTCCAAAATAATTATCATCCTTTTACTATCACTCTAGAAACATATAAAGATGCCCAAAGTACAATTAGAATAAAACAATTATTACAATCCGTTATTAAATTATAATATTTAATTTTTGATTTGCACAAAACTTGCCAACCAATGCAGATGGTGCATTGGCTACAAGTATGTACGGCGTTGGCTCGTCCCGCGGGATTATCAATTTGCAAACTTTAAATAAAACACTTCAAGAACAGAAAGGGCATACCGCAAAGTGCACATTCCAAATATTCATTTCGGAAAGTCTGACGGATAAGCGAAGCTCGGTTAGTTTGCATTTCGAAAATTTTCATTGAGTGGTAATCAAAATCTTCAACTTTTTGAATCATTCCGTCTATATGGTTGAAATTTTAGAAGTATTAAAAATGAAAAAAAGATAAATTTTTACATATGCTATTATTTATGTAAAATTTTCAGGATATACTATCAAGATAAAAAATAATTAAAATAAATAATGCGCTTAAATAAGTTCTCTAAAAGGATCGCACCATAATCGATAAAATATCGAACTTTAAGAAGATAACTTCTCAATAGAAATTGCACAAATTAAGCATAGATAAATAGAAAAACACCAGATTAAATATGAAATGTATTATATATATAGGATATTTTCGGATACGTCCAGGTTGATCACGAATGGTTGAATCCCGTTCGATTCGATGGTTCGGGTTCATGATGCAATCTGGTGCAGATTTTTGCACCTGAATGAACACGTCTTAGTCGAGTTAAATTAAACTGTAGTTATCCAGGAAACCACTAAAGTTCGGGCAGATGATTGAATCAGAAAAACCAAAAGAAAAAAGTCGATATAGGTATGTACAATAAGAAATTTTTATTAAGATTTTCATTCATCAATAAAAGATAAACGTATTCAAAACTAAAAAGAAATTTTTAAACTGTTCATGAAACGGCAATCGGAAGTTTACGCGTCACACCTGAAACAAAAAAAAAACGAGACATACTCGATTTGACCCAACAAGTTAAAACGGATTACACCGAAAGAAATAACAAATGGATGGATATGCCATTAAGAACTTTACTTTTCAAAGCTTGAGCGCAGAAAAGCCCACTTTACTTAATGCGAAAAGCTAAGGGATGATCCGGAGCAACTTCTGCATTATCTACGGTAATATTATTATCATATTAGACTGACGAGTTGGCCAGATGATACAGCCCTTATTGCAAATGGATGTTAAGAAAAAAATGAAAATATATGTAGCTAGTGGTGGTTGTGCTAAAAAAAAGCAGCTGAGGAGTGATTTTTTCGGAGAGGTGGTAAAAAGTAAAAAGAATAATTTAGATCGAATACGCAAGAGATGAAAATATGGCAATTTAATGAGATTTAGTTCGACGTAATGTATTGATGCCTTAGAATGTCTGGAAAATTAAAACTGGAAGAGCTTCGCGTTAATTTTCTCCGTACGTGCAAGAATTCTAAAGAGCCGACATTATTTCACAAACACTATTCTCTCATTACCATATAAATTTAACGTTTATCTAAGAAAAATATTAAGTATGATAATAAAAGGCAATTTAGTTCGTTCAGAATTTTCATAATAAATATAGATTTAGGTAATAGAAAATAGTCACTATGTATTATATAAAAAAGAACATTTTTTTATCGCCGTTGAATTTAAAACTATTTAATGTTTTGAAAAACTTTTTTAAGATATTCGCATAATATATATTTGATATTCGCATTTATTTTTTAACACATTTAAAAAATATATGCAGAATTTTAGATACGTTCTGTACGGAACAAAAACGCATCAAAGACAAACTCCACGTTTTCGAAAACAAAAGTGACCTTTAAATTTTTCGGAATTTTCCGCATCCCGGTAGAACGTCGAATACGTAATGCGCATAAGATAAATATTTGAACGGGTACAAACTGCTTCATCAAAATTCGTGACGTTTTCCTCGCTTTTTGCTCACTCGAAAAAAATACGGGAATTGAATAACTGGCAAAGGTGAACGAAGGCACGTCGAATACCGTTTCTTTTGGTTACCTACAAAAAAGAACCTGAAGAAAAAACGAAGCGAAAGCTAAAGTATTTTGCCCTTTTATGAATAAAACAAATCTCTACGCTGCGCAAAATTCGGATAAGATTTTAAAATTCTGCATACATGATAACGTGAGTGGAGATGACCCCGAAGCAGCAAGGGGAACGGGTTTTTTCCTCATTAGTGTAAATTACATGCTTCCGAGAAATGTGATATTCAGTTTGCTCACAAATAATATAAACAGTGTAGAAACGCACGAGTTTAAATTAACGTCATTAACGCGTAACATATTATATTCCGAACATACACGACATTGATCGTCGAAGAAAATCTTAACATACAAACGCCCAATTAATCTTAATCTCAATTCATGTGGTGCAGAAGCTCCGAAAGATAAACCACCCAGTTATTTGCCGAAGTTTAATGGGATCCAAAAGCGTCGGTTTTAAATGTCGATTTTCTGATCAGGGAAAATCACACTTTGAAAAAGCTCTCCGCATAGAAAACAATCTTCAATGGAAATCTGATGAGAGCGTCAATTTATAAGTTGAAAGGTGATTGTAATTATAACGTATTCACTATTTTGTTTTCAAATGTCAAATATAATATTTTACGAAATGACAAAATCAGATGACCGAAACGGTGATTCGGGTCTGAGGGGTATTTTGCGAATGAAACCTTTGGAAAAATTTAGGCAAAAAAAATCTCTTTGATTTGCAATGTTTGCTTTGAGCGTCAAGTCCAAAGCCGCACGATAATATATTCGATGTCATGTTTTAAATTACACGATGCACTCGTGCTGAAAACTGTGAAAGGCCAAATTTTATGTAAAACATAAAAACACATATGCGGTTTTTCACGTGAGCTAGAAATTTATGTATTGTATCACAAAAGAGTATGTTCCGAAAATTTCCCATGCAAAGAGGCGAAAAGAAACTCCCACACGTCATCGTGTAGGAAAAAGATCAAACATATTTTTTTATATTCCGCTGGAGTGGTAGTAATTTTTTTCAGATGTTTTCGAATTCAACGTGTTTGTTTTTCGATCCGATTCGACCGATATTTTCCGGAAAATTTGCGAGAAAACATCACATACGAAAATATTCTGGATGCATGGGGTGAGGGTCTCTCGAAAAATTGAGTTAATTATTAACAAAACGAAACGAAATGATCATGATAATTGTAAAATTATACAAAGAACATTTCTAAGTCTGATTATTCCAGAAAATTTTGTAAATGGACTTTTTTCAAATATAAAAAGTTTTAATATATGTTGTTTATAAAAATAAATATGATAATGTAATATTTCTATGTACCAATATGGAAATACTAACATAAATATATAAAACATAATACACGAGAAAATTAACATACGTTTTGATTTTTATGTCTTGAAATTGTGCCAAATTGTCCAAATAAAATCACAACAGCAACAAGAAATAATTCGATAACATACGAGAAAAATTCATCTTACATACACAACTTAAAAGCCGTTTCTCCCCCCGGCGAAATTCGAAACTTTTTCAACGATCGATACGTCAACCCCAAATGACACACTTAAAACAGACGACCCATAATCGAGTCCATTGTCAATGCCACGGCACGATAATAGACTCAACATTTCTCAACGTTCAAACGCATTTCCCAAACCATTAATTTCTCGCGCGGAATCAATGCCGACGGCGCGGGGACCTAGATTTCAGATTCGCGAATCGGAAAGGACATCTGGAAAAAGCTAGATTGCGTCCATTACACCAGATAAGGCGAGGAATCGACAATGTCCACCGAAGGACTCCAAAGGTCGTCTCCTAAGAGAGATAACCCTTTTGTCGTCCGACCCGCAAAACCTTCGGCCCGAAATTTATTGTTTTAACGCGGCGCTCGTTACTCAAACGAGCTTTGGCGCCGGAGGGGTGTGAAAAATTATTTAACGCCACATTTTTACAACGCGATATTTTCATCCTATTTGTCGAGATTTGTTTCGTTTCGTGTGTGGGTTTCGCGTTTTAATACGCTCGCGGTTCGATGTGCTTTTTACGGGGCGTTATTGTTGTGAATAGTGTCATACGATATGTGTTTTCAACGAGGGTTTATGCTCGGTTTATTTGCAGATCGGAGACTAATTGGCGTATGATTCAATTAAGTTCGGTTAAACTATCGAAGTTTGTAACCGTGAGATGTTTTCGCCGAGGCTACATCGATTATTTTCGCTACGTCTTACTTAAGAATTTAGCTACTAAAAGTAAACGCTACATGTGTTAATTAACACGTGATATTTATGAGATGAGATTTTTAAATACGATAGTAATAAAAACGCAGTTTTCGACATTTTAAAACTGGAACGATCCAGTTTACCTTTTTGGTCGTGGACATTGACGTTATCCAATGGTAGCGTCGATCGATCAAACGTCTGCTTGACGATGTGGCATCGTCATAAATAAAACAACGAACGAGACAATTATTACCAATGAATTCAAAACGACTGAAGTGCTGCAGCGAATTCTTAAATGAAATTGAAATACGTAACGGCGTACTCGAATTCAGTCTAACCCATGCGACTGACACACAAATTGGTATTGTTCTTTGTTACTGAAATCTATAGAATAGAAATGAACAATTTACGGGTTTGTCGTTTTTGTACGTCTAAATTAACATGCTTCGTATGAAAACGAAACCATCCATTACTGAAAACATCCATATTTAAATCCATAATCACTAAGCAGTGGTAATGTTTCTTTTACAAAAAAAATCAAATTTTTTGAAAATGATAATTCAAGCGATTCCCCGATGTGTTCTTCACTGATAAGAGAAAATAAAAAAACAATAAAACAAAGATTCATAAAAAAAACTAACACCGAATCAATAAAAACTAAAACTTAAATCTTCCAAACACAAAAATCTCTAACGAAAAACACCCCTTTGCACTCGTATGTCCCCTCTGGGTCACCAAACAAGAAAAGCGTTCCACTGGTATGTCCCCACTGGGTCACCAAAACTTTAAGCTTGAATATTTTCTGTGTACTATGTTTCATTGATTTTTATTGCTATTTATCTTATTATATATATCATGAAGATATTATTTTCCTCATAATTAATGTTAAAATTCATATGAAAATGTTAAATTTGAATATTTTAAAGCAAAAGGTTTGAGTTCGATTTTCGTTACGAATTCGAACATGCGCATGCGCAGTGTC
>JAOXNN020000013.1:2037404-2062364 GCA_028571205.2 Hydropsyche betteni
TGAATGCAATGAAATTGTATGCAATGTAATTTGAATGTTTTTTTGTGGGTTAATTTACGTATTAGAATAGCGTGGCCTATCATCTTATTCAGTTGGTAGCCTTACTCCGATATGTTGTGTCGCGCTTGATAGTTATAATTTGAGGTTAATCAATAATTATTGATACTTTTGGCTGATTTCGACCCCCCTCCCCCCGTCGAAACCAGGTGGCGCAAAAAGTGGTCGTGAACAAGGGCGTCGAGAGTTTTGAAAAGACATTTGTAAGATCTCTAATTCAAACTGATAACTGTCAAATTGACAGCTGTCAAACTGACCCACAGCGCGCCAACCGACAAGAGCACGAATTTATTTTAAAAGTGAGTTTTACGAAGTTTCTTATTTTGACATTTCATGAGATTTCAGCCGGGCCGATAAACAAACGTCCACCTCCACAAACCCGAAATTCCACCACCCACCCCCAAAAAGCACACAAGCCACGCTCTCGCAGTCCAACAACGAGCACGCCCGCCAATTAACATCGAACGCCCGCATTGATAATTGTTGATTTTGTCGGATGCACGCCCGTCCGTGTGAATGCATCGTTGCATAAGTGCGCATGCCGAGGTAAACACAAAACTAGATATTACATAAAGTGTCGGCAGTGAAATCCTCGAGTCAGGGTCAGAGGCGGCCGTGGGACTTGCGAGGCACAATGCGGGGGCCAGCGGTTCTCAAAGTGGGTGTCGCGCGTCGGGGGTGATGCGTGATTGATATGAGTTGGGTTGTGGAAGTTTTCGTTGATTTTTTTTTCTCGTATGCTGGATTCAAGTAATAAATTTTTGTTAGTGAACGCATAAAAATTTTCTATCGTGTGAAGTGAAAAAGTGTAGTCAATGTAACAATATTCTTGGTAATTTTTTTTATTGCGGTTATAAATTTTAAATTTCCATCTGATGGTGATTCGAAGTCGAGACAGATTCGAAATAAAATGTTTTATTGGCGCATCTCTTTTCTGAGCCATCAATTAAGCATTTGAATTACACTACTTTTTCTATACAGCATATAGGATTACTAAAAATTTAATAGATATTCTTATGACTACTTAAAAAATTCTATGTAAGCCTACTTCATGTCTATATATAAAATTATTGTATTACAATCATTTTCATAAACCCATCCAATTAAAAAAATATATATATTCATCAAGTTGAAAAAAAAAAAATCACATAAGATTTAAGAAACTTGTTAGCAGCTTAATTATAGGTAGGAATGAGTTCAAATTTGTGAGTTGTAACTTCGAATATTACATACGAAGTTATCGAGAGAAAAAAAACGCAAATCACTGAATTTAAGCGGCAAATATTTATCAATGAACACAATATCAAACTCATAACATTTTTTTACGAAAAAAACATCGAATTTGTCTATTTCATCCATAGTAATACTGTATTTTTATGCTCCTAACTAAATTTACGACGTAAAACTTCCACAAGAGGGGCTACCAATACGACTTAATTCGCGTAACCGCAAATTTTAATTTGCACGAAGTTTTTTTCCCTCGGACAACAATAAAACAATAGGAATGTTGTTGCCCATGTGAAATTTTTAACGTGTTTATATTATGCGCGTTCATTAAGAGCTCGACGGCGATTTACTGTTATTCCCTAATTAACGAAGATTCACATTCGCACAATGGGCGCTCAAACGATTAATTGCCATGTGCATTTCGTACGAATTTATTATGTTTTCGGTTTGTAGATAATTCGGCGTCGAAATATCATACGTCGTGTTCGCGATGGAAAAATTTGCATAAAATAATGAATGGTGGTTATTGAACGGAAAATCGTATTCATGAGTCCCTATGTTTCGTTTGCGTAACAAAAAAAAATAATGTTAAGACAATTTATGTTGATGTATTGAGAATCGTGTTAAAGGTAGTACAATGGCTTTGAAAAACAAAGAGTATTATTTATTGAATATTTATTCAATCGAAATATTATTTTTTTTAAATATTTAAATTGTATCATTTATCGAAACGTTCAAAGTCATTTACCCCTTAGAAACATACTCCTTAGACACAAACCTCCAGTAAAAACCTCTGGTACATTAACCCTCCTCATTATGGATAATTATGACTTGAAAAACTTATAAAAATAAAAAAATATTATATTAAATCAATAAACCAATTATTGTATTATGGCGGTTTATCTATATGAACCTAATAACGATGTATCATAATATTTTTTAATAGAGTGAAATTATTGATATTTTTATAGAAATGTATGAAATGTCAAAACGGGTGCAATTCGTACATAACACGATCATCATAAATTTAATTTTTTATGATTAAAAGTCGTATTAATTATAGATATTTAAAAAAAAATTGTATTTTGCTGATTGAAATAAACTTGTACTGATATTAACTATTTCAAACATTGACTTTTTATTGAAAATACGTATTTCAAACCATGACAGGATTTTTGCAGAGGGAGGAGTTAATGTCCAGGAAGTTATCTACACGAGGGGGGGAGAATGTTTTGGTTAATTTTTCCAGGGAATATATTTCCTGATACCCAATCCGACACATTTCAGAGCTTCTTACAACGTTTGAGAACACAGACAAAAACGACTTTACACCAAAATAAATTTCAAAAGACCATAGTTTCGAATCGATTTTCATACTATTCAAGTTCCGCCATTTATCTGAGCCGTTTCAGAGCATCTTTCCAGCAAAACACGGACAAAACCGACCGCGCACAATAAAATAAACCACCTCCGCAGATCATAGTTAACTGACCCCCGTTCGCGCCAGTCAATGCGATTTATTCACAGCCCGATACAGTTACGGCGCTTTTCTTCGATAAAAGCTCATTAAGCCGTCGCGAGAGACGGTCAAGGATAATTCACAGCATTGTATTATATATATTTTCGTCATAACGAAACGAAACGAAGAGCAAAACGAAGAGGACGACAACCTCGAACGGTCCTCAGCCGAATGGGGTCCGCCATTTTCGCAATGCGAAAAAACCGTTACATCGGTCCGATATCGACACAGGTCCACTCTCGTTTGTTCGTTTGTATTTCGAGTGATGTTTCGTGTTCGTTTTTCGATTAGGAATTAGTCCCTCGGGGTGAAAATGGGGACCAGTTTGCGAAAGACCGGTCGAATTGGTGTGAGGATGTTTTTTTTTTGTAACATTAGTGTTGCGATCATGATATGGCAGAAACGGTATAATGCAAAATTATATCTGATCTCGGTTTTGTGTCTTAGTTCTAAAATTAAATTTTGTGGGTCGTTTGATTTGATTAACATAATTATTTCATTCGAATAAAAAAAATACAGTTATTTTGTTATATAATTATTCTGACACATTATATCTTTATTGAACTTCATATAATTTATATTAGCTGAACTAATAAATATCCATTACGTGCTTAAGTGAAATATTCGAAATACCAATGCAAATTTTAAGATAAACTTAAGTTCACTATCAAACATGAATATTCCATTTTATATTCAGCATCACGTTTGATGATCTTCAGCTTGTATCCTACAAGATGAAAATTTGTATTTATTTTAATAGTTCATAAATTTCAACCCAAGGACTATGTTGAGGTGTTAAAAATATAAAAAAAGAAATTAACGATGAAATGTATTCTCGAAATTGGTAAACTTTAATAAAACCCCTTAACCCTTAGCACTTATGAACATTGTCGACCCCAACTCGCAGCAATAAAACGGCAATGGGCCGATTTATAGCTTTTGCTTTTGCAAGAGATTGTAAAAGTCACTTTTAAAATAATGTACGATTTACGATTATCGAGAGCAACGTCTTCGGAGCATTCGAATGCCTTTGGCGATACGAAATTAACAATTTATACGAAGAAATGTTATAAATAAATGAAAAAAGCGGAAATCTTACACCCGCGAATGTCTAATTCTAGTTACTAGTGTTGAAAATAAGTAGTAGTTAAATTTTTAATGTTCGTGTTTGTTATAATTTAAATTATTTTAAAATCTTCTTTTATTATTTTCAAAGATTTATTAATACAGGAATAAATTTAACTTTAATATTTCCCATAGTAAAATTTTACAAGTAAATCCAATATAAATCGTTGTAAATAAACACATTTCACGATATTAAAAGCAAGTTGCACTTAATGAGTAGTATAAATTTAACAAAGCTCCACTTTAATGACTGTCATTGAACCAATTTGAGGCATCAATCAACGGACAACCGATTACTTGCACTAAAACCTCATACAAACTAAAGAAAATTTAAAGCTATGATAATATACAACACTTCCAACCTTCACCGAAGAAGTTACACAGCGGAACTGTTTTAAAGCGAAAGACTAAGAACATCACACGTTTTTCAACTTTTTTTTTTTTAAATTCCTTAGTTTCTTCCGTACGTTTTAATTGAACGTTTAGCTCGCTGTCGGGTACGGTGTTTTAATTCGAGACGAGAATCTATCGCGCCTGCAATTTGCGATTAGATGCAATTATTTGTGCAACTTTTTATACTCTCAGGATGCGGGCAATTTCGCCAAGCTACCGTACTACTATGAACACGTGTGTTTTTTTTTTAAGTCAAAGTAATATATGATATTCATGCATGTAATTCGTGAATATTTACGTAGCGTAATTTATTCGCATTTGTATACTTTCGAGGTTGTTGATCTGCGAATTCGTCAAAGGAATGTATATAAATATAATCGAGAACAAATTCGTCTACGGTGAATTCGCGCGCGAACTTCATTGTCCCATCGTGGGAAAGGTTAGTTGAATTTTATGATAAATTGATAATTTGAGCACATTTTAAAACAATGCCCGCTCAATTTATGTTACGTAAAACGGTACGACGGAAAATTTCGATACGTTTAAGGAGAAAACAAGAACTTCTCTTCATAAATTTATGAATAAAATTCATAGATGCCCGGCGAACAATGGCTAAGTATAATGAACCGCTTTGCCCTTCGGACCATTTTTGGCTGCGCCGGCAGAGTTGTTCATCGTCTTTCGGACCTAATGAGAACTTGTTACTGGTTTTCAACAATGGGGAATGGGTTTCGCGTCGTCGGCGACTTGCAAGGGCCCCATAGGAAGCGTAGGACGAGAAGAAGATCCTGCGGCCCGAGCGCGTTGAATAATGCGTCCATTGAAGATCGTCGCTCGCTAGACAACAACAGCAAATGAGATATCTAATGTCCATTGAAACGTTTGAAGTTAATTAAGATAACAATCTCACAGACGGAACTGAATCGCGAGACTAAAAATAGGATAAGGTAAAATGCGCCCTTATACAATAAGTTATCGAGTTGTGCGAATTCGACTTATGTTAATTCATACTTATGAGATGTATGTATGAATTGTTATGTTTGTATGAATTTCAAAATACCAATTATTAAAAGAAAATTCTTAAAATGCTCGAAAACGATCATAAATTAACTTTTGCAAAAGACTCGCCTCAGAACTTTTGAAAATATTACGATTTTTTGCGTCAAAATGCGCGTTACGCACGTAGCTTTAAATGTGCATATAAGGAGAAAGAATGCAATTGTATAATACATATTATTTAAAAATAATTAAATTTAAGATTTGTTCGACTTACGCGAAAACCTTATCAATCGCGTAAGTCGAGAATTTACTGTATACTGCGCCGTTCATAAACATCTTTCATTTTGCGCAAAATGGAAAATGACTCATACGAATAATGGCGCCGATGGTCCGGGAACGCGTCGAGTTTCCCGCGTCGACTTACACACTCCAGAATTGCACAACCCATCCGAAAACCATCCCTAAAACATCAAAACACAAGACACAGATTCCTAGACCAAACCCGACGCGGCAAACAACCGAATTCCCCTAGCGCACGTGAAAACTAGACTAAACTCAAGTCATCATAAGAGCCATAATATTTCGGCGGCAATTTCAAAATCTCGGATCCAGGCGATGGCCCGGTTGGGGGGAGGGGGGGGGCGTTTATAAAGGAGTGCGCGCGCGGCACGCGAAAAATAATTAAATTTAAGATTTTTTCGACTTACGCGAAAACCTTATCAATCACGTAATTCGAGAACTTACTGTATACTGCGCCGTTTAGAAACATCTTTCATTTTGCGCAAAACAGAAAATGACTCATCCGAATAATGGCGCCGATGGTCCGGGAACGCGTCGAGTTTCCCGCGTCGACTTTTTACGCATGCGCATGCACACTCCAGAATTGCACAACCCATCCGAAAACCAACCTTAAAACAACAAAACACTAGACACAGATTCCTAGACCAAACCCGACGCGGCAAACAACCGAATTCCCCTAGCGCACGTGAAAACTAGACTAAACCCGAGTCATCATAAGAGCCATAATATTTCGGCGGCAATTTCAAAATCTCGGTTCCAGGCGAGGGCCCGGTCGGGGGGGGGGAGGGGCCCGCTTATAAAGGGGAGCGCGCGCGCGGCACGCGTGTGTTCGCCGTGGAACGTCGTGAGAGTCGTCGGTCCGTGGTAGCCCGTGCTGTAAACACCCCTTCGACAACCCTTTTCGACCCTTTGCGAACTTCGTGCAAGTTTCAGACCCCATAGCAGACATGTCGCCCTTGGGTTGGTTGGTGCTGGCGCTCGCGGCCGCTGTGCCCTCGACAGGTATTTATTTTTTGATATTTGTAAAGCGGACGTAATATGAAAATCAAAAAAAAAATTAAAATTTGAATCGAATCGAAAAGGTTGAACGTTTTTTATTTAGTGGTGCGCGTGTGTTGAGGTTTGGTGGTGATCGTTTTTGGATGTGAACCATGAACTTTCGACGCATAGGTGCGTTGCACTTGAGATGGTCGGTGTGGAAGTTTGGGTTGTGAAAAGTTTTTTTTTTTTGTGAAAAATGTGATCGAGTTGTAAAATTTTTTTTGTAATGGAATATTTTAGTATATATGTGCAATTTTTGTATGTAATATATCTTGTCAATCATTGTCGAAATAACGTTCACGTAACATTAATGCGTAAGTCTAATATAAAAGTTGATTATTTTGCGGAAACGTACGCACATTGCAATTAGTCTAAACTTTCATGAAATTTTAAACAACGTCGATTGTTCGTAGATACGCGAATTTTATTAGTAAAAGTAAATTTTCAAATACTAATTCAATTCAACTACATCAACGGATTAAAAATTTACTGAAAACTTTAAATTTTATCATATTTTCGAAATGGTACGATCGTCTCACCTGAAAGCAACTCAAATCGAAATCATACCAACATTTCATCATTACATAACATAAACATGTTTATAAACCTGAAGATTGATCCGCGAATACGCAAGATAAATCGCAAAGACCCATATCGCGAAACACGCAACAAGTGTAATCCGACTCTCGCAACGGTAAATATTCAATCGCATTGTCAAAGCGTACGCTCTAGTAATTTTCTCATATTTCCTTTCACCCAGTAATTAAAGACGAATCGAGATTTTACTATCGAGCGAAAACCATCAATGAAAATACTTTCGTACACTTTCGCACACGACGCCGAATCTACTAGAGATAGATATTCGAGTGCATTTATAAATGCATTTTCCTTCATTTTTTCGCCGTTCGGATACGGGACGTGTTCGCGACGGAACAATGGCTCGCTTCGCACACTTCTTGCATCTATAATGGGACTATCGGACTGACTCCTCGCCTGTCCCTCCTGGCTTCGGTATTTCTTCCTATCGTCCTAAAAGAGGATACCGAGGATTGCACCGACGGAATACGCAATTAGTTGCAGCCGACGAATTGATAAACGCTTCTACTCGTGAACCAATTTATTTGGAACGTGGGCGCTGTCTTCACAGCTCCTCGTGCAATTTTCAACATTTCATTCAAATCGTTTGTATTCGAAACATAATGCATACATCAATTTCAACGTGTCTTTTGACAAATCGTTTTCAGTTTAAAACACGAAGGCTAAAACGATTTATCGAAAACACGAAAGAGCCATTTCGACTTCGCACAATGACGCTATTTCCGATACGCCAAGTTCAAGGATTTTCAATAAACTCTAGAGTTATGCAATAAAACCCGAATATTTTTTTTACCGAATAATCGTATGATTCGATTTAATTTTGTACCTTTCTCGTGAGAGTGTAATTATTGTGATGGATCAAAAGCGGCGCTTTAATGGTCGTTTGCGGCGGTGATGTAACCCTAGGGCATCACGTATGGACGAATAGACGAATAGACAAATTATTTCACGTCGAAAACGTACAATATTATATACAATCGAAATCGAAACTAAATAATGGCCCAGCGGGGGTAAAAAGCGGAAAAAACGTATGACGATATCGCGGTGTGGTCCGGCTCGGAGATGGACAGGTAGTTAGATGGACAGACGTTTAATTTGAACTCAGAGCCTTGACTTTGAAAAAAAAGTGTCTATAGATAAATAAAAAAAAACGTGTCGGAAAAGACGTTAACGTGTTACGAGCATCTTTTAATAATGACCCCGAAAGCTTTTTGTGTAATATAAAGTAGCTATTCAATAGTCACAACATGGATCTCAATTTTTTTTCATATGAGATGAGCTTTGAATGGAAACGCGATAACTTTTGATTAATATAAACAACATTTTCATACTTAATCGATCAATCAAATCGTTATTTATATGCAAAATAGCAATAAAATTACTTAAGGTACAAAAATTTATCAACGCGCCCGACGTATTAATTACGCGTCGTGAGAAGTTAATTTAATATCGCGCGTTCTTGAGAGATGACTATTAAGATCAGGAGAATAATTTGATGAGGGTCAGTAACTGACAGGATCGATCCAGAAGGCTGTGATTAAAAGAATGAGGGGATTTCTACTGACGGTGGGTCATCGAAAGTGACTCGAGCCACTGTTCAGATATTCGATGTGCGTGCGACGAATTTGCATTCGTTAATACTCGATGTAAAAAAATATGTGGAACTCGTGTGGGGTGTGTGTAATTGATAATTCAGGTTATGGATTATGTTGCGGTTAGATTCGAATTAAATAAATTAAAATTCAAAGTGCTCTTTTGAAGTGTCCATAAAATAAATTGAATTGTAATAATTGATGGGAATCATCGAATTGAAAAAAGTTCACTGTAAACATGGAAAGATTTATCGAAACAGTTGAAAAAATTTTTCATCCATTAAATACGACGTATAACGAACATGAACACGATCCTGATCTAAGAATGAATAATTTTTTTATAGAAACTAGTCAGGATAGCGCAATTACTATAATCGGATTTCAGCAATATATAATCATTGCACGATAGAAAAGAGGATTTTCCTCTCCATTCATCCATTATTCACTTTATTTTTTTTTTTATATAAACCCACCATACATCTTGTCTTACACCCAGATAACCGAAGAAAACCAACGCATCTCCCATGCGCACAAACAAAACAAAAACCGAATCCATCTATTTTGAATATAATAGCCCTGGCGATTTCGCGATATTCACACGACCGTCGCAAAAACGGAGTCCTTGAATCGGAGCCCGCAGCCAGCGGGAAGGTCACGACTTCGTCCTCTGGCTGCCGTTGCTAAAACGAGAACTCACGTTCTTCAGGGACCGAACTGGATCCTGGCTATTTTTAACCTCAACACACGTACGAGACGATCGTGACGTCGTTCAGGTATTCACCCTCGAGATGGTCACGCACGCTTCCCAGGATTAATTCAAACCCGTCCCGAACGGAGCAGACGCGAAATTGTTGTTTAATCTCGACATATATTACAAGGGATTTGTCGAAGGGATATCGCGATAAATAATAACTTCGTGAATAATTGGATTTGGCGTATGGGAACGCTGGAGGAAATGCGGCGTCGTTAGTTGAATATTGGATATCAGCGATGGCGGATTTATGTATAGGGGGTGTTTATCTGGGATTTTTGACGAATTGTTACTAGTGACGTCTTAATGATATAGGCAAATAAGGCAATGCCTAATATATCGCCTATATACAATAGCGGATTTCTGTGCGTGTGTGTGTGTGTGTCTGTCCGTCTGTCTGTTCGATGACGCTCGCGATTTTTTTTATTTTTTTTATGATGTTGATGTTGATGATGACGACGACGACGACGAACTGGTTTTACTAATTAAATATTAAATATTCAAATCGGGTACACATTTCGAGTTCACATAATCGGGTTTTCGAATTTTATCGTTTTCCGTTTCTTAAAAAAACCACAGCCGATGTTATTAACATGGGGCGTATATACTATTTAGTAATAAATATGATATAAATACTATTTAGTAATAAATATAGTAATAATATTTAGTATATTTTTTTATTAAAATATTTTCGACATTGACGATTGCTAAAATCAATAGGAAACAGTAGATGAACCCAAAATTTTTACATCTCGACGTTTAATTAATTCCCATAATTTTTCTTTTTCATATTTCTAAAAATATAATTTAAAAAATATATTTATTTAAAAAAAAAAAATCGTTTGAACCATATTGCTAGAGAAGGCAACGCTTTTAACTATGCTTAATAATGGCACATTCGGGACGTCACTGTGAATCATCATACCGATCTAATAGACACCATCACTTTCTGAATCAAAACAATATTTTTTGCACAAAAGAAAATTTTATATAATAATACGAGAGAATTGGAACCAATTCCTGTACATTTACATACGTATAGGATCCCCCGAAAAATATTACAGCGAAATACACCCGCCACTGGATATCAAAACGCACCTTGGAAGAAGTGCAAATATGCACTCAACCGAATATTCAAAGATTATATTACCGCAGACATCGGATAGCTGAATAATGGGGTCTCCGCGCGGGAACATGGCGCAGAATGCACCTTGCCCGAAGGAGTGCAAATATGCACCAGGACCACGAAACCAGAAGAATCGAGATGCACCCGAGGATAACATCGCGTCGAGTCCCCCTCGTGGCACTCGAGACAAAAAGTAAACACAATGAGGACTCGTGTTTGTCCACAGGACACGGCGGTGGGTCGCCGACTTCATGACTTATGGATGATCGCGCTTTTTACGCATCGCCGAGATGCGCCCGAGTGCGTGTTTGCTCTTTTTCGAATATAAATATAAATAAGTGCATGTCGGGCGAGCCTTTTGAGCGAAAAACAAACCGCTCGATGCATAATCGACGGTCAAATATTTACAGTGGGGGTGTTTTTTTCGCCGTTCCCAGGGCGTGCGGTCCGTTGTCGAAAGTCCTGGTGATTTTCAATGTATGCATGTTTCGTGGAGGCAAGGACATATCACTAGAGCAAGATCAATTGTGTGCTAGATTTCATTAGCGCTCTCGTGGTGAGTCTAATCTGGTCTATCAATTGATGGTGGTGGGATAGCGCTGGAATTAATCCACGATTCGTTCGAGAAAATTAACTATTGCACTGAAGAAAGTTTGTATTAACGTTTCGTAAGATACGAATGCGTTTATCCGATGAAGAAGAACCGCATTTCATTACGAATTCATAAAAAAGAAGAAAGCAAAGCTGCATATTCTATTTGAACAGTTGTATTGCAAGACGACCGTGTATAGAGTTCAAGCGTACGCTGCATATTTTCGTTTGGCCAAAAAAATGAATACGTTACTGTAAAATTCCAAAAAAAAAAATTCATATTCAATCCTAAACTTATCAAAGAACTCCGTCAACAAAACTCATCGCTAATTTTCAAACAATTGTCAGCGCGACACCTCCACAACTTTCAATCCTACCAAAAAAAAACAACTGAAAAGCACAAATGACTCATCCCATTCAATCTACGTTCACGTCACGTACACGTCCATAGGAAACGGAAGCGATGACGATGACACGCACCAACACCGAGGGTTAGTTGGGTGTCGAGCATGTACATTTGGATACGCTGTCAATCGTGCCAAGGATACGAAAACCTCCACATTATATAATGCGACGTCCACCGGTTTTCTTCGGAGACCATAAGTGACGATGACGCCGGAGATAATGACTCGGGGTCATTACAAAATCGTAGGAATTAAATTCGAAACGAGCGGAAGTGCATGGCGGGTGGATGAAATGCATCTCCTGCACGGTCGTTTATTATGTGCCTCGTAATTTTGTATGGTTTCTTCATCGCTATGGTGTTTCGAAGGGATTGATGAAAAAATATGTTATAAAAACGAGTAAAATTATATCGGTGTGGCGAAACTTCGTTTCACGGTATACGATCTGTCGTAAATTTCACGGATAGGATGCTGCGCTTATATGAGCGTTTTAATGACGGTGATTTTTCATGGTGCTTTTAGTGTTATTTTTTTTTTCGTTTTGTAATTTGTTAATGTAGCTATAATAGTCTAGGTTTAAATATTGCTACAGTTGCTCTTAATGGATACATTAAAATTAGTGTTAGTTTTCGGGAAACTCTTGAAGTAAGTTATTATGTATCAGTCATTACAGTTTAGTGCATAATCATCGACGCATTTTCAACATATGTCACTTAATGGACCTAATCTGATATAAAAATCGTAATCTGTTTATAATGAAAGCATGCGAAAACATCTGTCGGAAAAAGCAAATTCCAATCCATCCATTATCCTAATAGCATTCGTACACAAAACAACAAACGTATACTGCAAATAATGCAACATAATGTCTACATACAAAGCCGGCACCATATCATTTAACTCAACACCATCTTTTCGCATAGCCATCACTCAAGACCGGCGCCATTAACTCTCGTACCCCTTGGGCCTCAAACGTAAACAACACGCATAAATCCACGATAGAGAACAGCCCGAGGAGTACGATTTACCCGACCACAAAGCGCAAAAAGGCATATATAAATAAAAAGCAAGCAATGTGTGCCCCGGTGGCCGTTGCGAAGGCGCCACGACCTCACGCGCTGACCTCGCATGCCCATGGCAGGGGTCACGGTTGGTCCATTGTCGATCCTTCGTCTTGGTCTTGGTCTTGATCTTGGTCTCGATGGCCGTTCCCATCGGCGGGTGGTCATGTCGAGGGATCCTTATCAGAGACGTGGAAATTGCCGGGCGAAATTAATAGATGGATACGATTGCGCAATGAATGTTATCGATCGTGTTTGTGTGATGTAAGTGAGAAGATTCGATGATTTTCGTTTTCGTTTCTCGGGTCGATGACATTTGAAGAAGTCTTGAGCAATAAATGGTATCTTGTATCTGTTTTACGATTGTTAATCGATCGGCGCTAAGATCCATCTCTTCGTGACGTCTCATCTCTGTCTTGGGATGTGGCGTTTGGGCGCACAAAGGATTTTACGACATAAAGGGAAGCATTACATTAACATTACAACACGCTCGTCCATTGTTTGTTGCAGGACAAAGGATAACGACCATCCAGTTGGACGGTGTGCAGTACTTCGTATCGCGCATGAATCCCTACAGCCCGGAGCTCAATTACTTCTTGGCGTACCAGTATTGCAGGTGAGCACAACGACTCGACACTCTTATTTTTACTTTTTTCAGTACTTACGCGGTTTTATAATATATTAATGGGAGCAATATTGCAATCTTGTTGGTCGATTAAGGCTTATTTGTTACACACATGTACACCGCTACTCGAATACGTGAAGATTGGCTCCGGTTAACCGCAAATTGCTCATGGGAAAAAAGTTGAAGGAATCACCCCTCAGAATGGTTGAAATCAATGATTTATCGATTTATGGCATGTGGATAGCTACTAATTTGAATAACCGTAGGTCAATGTCAATCCGTCATCATTAATAAGCACGCAGCTTCGAAAGCCCTTTAATATTTCCACTCGGCAGCGACCGGAGCCATCATCAAACAATCAAATACGAGTGCAACATCACGTCGGAGATTAATACGTATTTAAACCCGCGCTAAACGACATTTAATATCCGGCAAACCGTTGCCGAAGAGATTCTCCGCTTTTCGCACAATGAACTCTGCATGTATGCGATAAATCCGCTTTTGTCGACCGCGAACCGTTACATCATACAATTTTCCTTCACAATTCCGATTTTTTCCGACGTTATTATTCAACGCGCCTTCATTAGACCGCTATTACTCACGATCGCCAATCGTGGATGTCCAATGAACCCGTACCATAATACAGTCGGTACCGTTCAAGCTGGAGGAGCTGCGGCGCCACGGTTGAACCCTACCAACAAAGGATAGGTAAATCCCGCAGAGAATCGATTTGCGGCTAGCCTTCGTGCCCAGATCTTGCCCTTATTGGTCATATCCGAACGAGACCAGTTGAAGATGATAGATAGGGCATTGCATAATGCGAAGCTTGCCGCGGTGCGTTAACACTGCGCATACTCGCGCACTCACGCACGACGATCCTCGTCCTTTCTGATAAGGGTTTTTTTTTTGTTTGTTTGCAGGTCGCTGGGTCTGCAGCTGGCTTCGTTCGAGACCAAGGAGAAGGCGGACTCCATCACGACGTACCTGACCAATGCCGGTGAGTGCTGAACGCAGGACGTTCAACCCGTAACACACGGCGACGGCGTGCGTTAGGCTCATTACATCATTTACGGGTCGTTCGCGTTTATTACGCACGTGTATTTATATGCAAAAATGAGTAAAAAATGTCGGATATTGCCGTTGCGGCTGTTCGAGTCGAACGTCCGCTCGTGGCCGTTTCGTGTGTTAAGGGCAGGCAGTTGCGACGGCGCGAAGTCGTCGAGCTTTTAAATATTCTCGAAAAATTGTATACAACACTCTATTGTTATTTTCTTATCTTTAATGTTTAGATAAACTTTAGAAAAAAATAAATAAACGCTTCCGACTCTTTTGATAATTTCAAAATGAAAATCTTTTAACACGGTATCGCACAGGTTAAATATAATTCGGTCAAAAAATTTGTACAAAAGCATTTTCGGTCCGCTTCATACTGAAAGAGCGTGAATATATAATGAACAAGTCAGAAAAGAAAACAAAAACAGGAGAGGAGTGAAAGATATACACTGCACCACAGTGGCGTATCTGTTTGACCCACAATCGTCTCTTATTCTGACGAAATTAAATTAGGATCAATACGCAAGTTCAACGCCTCGCAGCATTGGTGCCCATAAATAATCCATTGGAAGCGTTAAATAATTAAGCGATATTCTTTTAACGATGCGATCGCAATAAAAAGTTTATCGTTTCGATAATCGGCGAAACCAGCTTCGGGAGCTTTAGTGCGCGAGTATTTTTTTCGCCCGTCGATTTATTATCCTCGTACTGCCGAAGAGGTTCTGTAACGGAGAAGAATCGCCGTGTCTAATGATACGCGATGGCCGTTTTTTACGTGTGATTTTTTTTGCTTTGAAATTCCGCTGTCGATCTTCGTTTTCTTGGATAAATTGCATCGGACGATCCGCCGCTGGGTAATTGACTCTATACTGCGTGTTGTTGCCATGCACGTCGGCGCCTGTTGGCTGTTGTCCATTCAACACCACATGTTTTTTGAATTCCTCAGAGTCCACGGGACCAGCGTGTAACTTTGCGTGCATTGAAAATGACTTGAAATTTTGTAGGTTATACGAAATACGACTTCTGGACGTCCGGCAACAACTTGGGAACGGACATGTTCCTTTGGATGAGCACCGGTTTGCCGTTCAACGCGACTTTCAACTACATGAAACGCCCAGGAGATCTGACCATATCTGGTGCCGAACCTCTGCCAGCACGCCCAAGCAGTATGGATCCCATTGATGTCCCACAAGGAAGCACGGCTCCTCAACGTACCGCAAGACACGGGTAAGAATCGTGAAGCAAATTCGATGATTGAGAGGAAAACAATTCAAATTCTACACGATCGTTAAAATTTCAGAACTGAGCATGTTTTGAGTAATGGATGCGTGGCTTTGAAAGCACCCTTGTTCCAATGGGAACCACAACACTGCGGCGACATCAAGGACTTCATCTGCGAGCAGACCAGATGCTACTACTACAACTATGGCTCTATTCCAGTGTCATCGGCGCAGGGGTAAAGCTTTATACAGGTGAGATACAAGCCAAAGCTACCGATGACCAGCGGCCAGATTCTAAACAGTGCCTTGCCTGTCGAAGCAAAGACAACCTTTGACATCAGTGTGGCTTCATGATACCTTCTGATATCAAGCAAGTGTGATCAGGACCGATGTCATTATTGTACATGTGCAATCTCTGGCATGGAATCTAGCCTCTGACAATGTTCACAGACCCAGCCACCAATAATTATGTACATATATATATAGACGCTATTAAATTTTTTGGTAATTCTGGCTACTAACTGACAATTTAACCAACTAAGTATAGTTTTTCGAAATGGTTATTGATTCTTGCTCATTCCAAATTACCTTAATTGGTGGATGGGAAAGAAAGCTTTGCTTGGTATCTCATCATGAATTTGCCACAATATATATTACAGATTCTCAGCTACGTAAATTATATCTTATTCTCACATTAACATGTATATAAATTCAAATTATATTATTTTATTACTATATACTGTTAGCAATTAGCATAATCTGATAATTATTTAAATATTTTATAGTTTATTAACCATTAGGGTAAACAGTAATATGTAAACTAAAAAATTATATAATATATAAATATAAATCTACTATAAGTATACAAACATATGAATACGCTTTCAACTAATATAAAGTCGAAAAAAAATTTTTTTTTTCATAAAATACTATTAATATGTAGCTGAGAATCAAATATAATCAATGGACAATAATATTAAAACCATGTGTTTATATTTTTATTCAACAGGAAGCCTCTTTCTCTGACGACAACAACAACAGCACCTCCCATAACTAGCTCGTCCCCCACCCCACCACGATCAGAACATTTACCAACTCATTTCACCCTAAACGACCTCCTTGGTAAATTGCGTCCTAGTTCATTAGATGGTCTGCAATCCCCTCACTTAAAAACTGCATCATCTCTAGTACACAAGAACCCACCACAGATCGACAGCCATTATTCGGGAATCAATCATCATGAACACGCACAAGACAATCAAGAGAAGTCCATTGAGAAAGAGGCTACATTGGTGCCAAGTACTTATGACGGAGATACGGATGTCAATGACACCCCAACACAGCTACCCAACGATCCTAACAACTCTGTAGAAGATGAAGGCTCTGCCACTATGGGACCATACAATCACAACGCTTATATGCAAATGGGGGACGATCCTAATGCTTATATTGCTCCTTCTTCTAATAACAATCCCGAAGATGAATATGTATCAACAATAGAACCCGATGTTGTCACAACATACAAATCTGAATTATTGAAAAAGATTGCTGGAAAGGTGCTCGCCGCTCCGTCCCAATAATGTGATTACTTTTCATTAGATGTGAATATAATAAAGACGTTCCATAAAAGGACTTATGGAAAATTAGGTCCTACATATTCTAATAGGGTTTCGAATGAGACCTTTAGTTACTTTAAATAGACTTAAATATAATACAAAAAAATAAGAGGGATTGCAATAAATCTGAACAAGATATAGTATAGTTGATTTTTCTGAATTTCTAAATGTTTTTTTTTAGATTTTTGGCATACTAGAAAGTAACATAGTATATTTATATCGATCGGCTCATTTGAAATATTGTATGTGTATATTTTCAGAAAAATTTACAAGTAATGTTCAAAGAACTTTTTGTAAAACGGCATTTACATTCCAGAAAACTTGACAGTGAAATTTTCAAGATATTGGTAATTTGAATCATTGAGTAAATTCTAACTTTTAATGATGACTTGCCAAAATCTTATCAATTTGGTGTTGGAGGGATAAATAATTTTACTGTCAGGGTGATTTTATAGTTGTTCCATTTGTATTGATAGTTTTTTAAGATAGAAACACTTTATTTAATTCGCTGTATTATTAATCCGAAAACGTGAATGTATGTATAAGGATAAAATAATGTATACTTTATTGTAAAAGCTTTACCAAGTGAAGATTGATCTTTGACCAACCATTTATTCTCAAGTGCATTAAATACTATATTTTGAAAATAAAATATGTTTATCATTTTTCCCATTTCAACTATTTTTCGGTTAATAACTATACCTACTGAGTGAGTATCATAAATTAAACTTACCATCCATTGATGACTCCTTCCACGTTCAGCATCGGGATGATTTTAAACACATACAAAGACAGAAGATATTCTGATAATGACGAGCCATTTAAAAGATGTTTCAATGTTCCTTCCATGACCCAAGAAGAATTACTCTCACCAGGATGAACTCTTGATGTGAGAAAAATTATTTCTCTCTCCTGCAATAATATATATTTTTAAATTATACTTATAAAATTATCAACGTTTATTTTTTGACTAGTACCTGGATAGGATTGTTGATTGTTTCTTGACCCGTTATGGTCAAAAGAGGCACTTCATTGTTATTGAGTGATGAACACAAAGGTTCTGCACGAAAGTATATGTTTCGGGGAAGATTTTGAGACCATAAGCAAATTTTCGCCTAAGATTTATTTATTATTTTAATATTTTAATACAGTATTTTTATTTCAATGAATAATATATAATACAAAACAAAAATATCACCATCATTTGTGTATATGTGTAGGGAAAATGATATGCTAAATAGCAGACATCGTTAGAATGAGGAAAGTCTATGGTAAACGTAACTGTCAAATAGCATTTTGTAGGAACTTTATTTTTAAAACATTGATAACTATTTCTATAATAACAAATATCAGACCCTGCTCTCACCCATCCTAAAAGAAATTTTTGTTATATTTTTTCCATTAATTATAGTAATATTTCAATAACACTCTTAATGAAATAAAACTCACCAGCTCGTCCCAAAGTCGCTTCTTTTACAGAATACATAACAGGTTTCATCCCAAAATTAAACTGACTATCAGACTTTTCACAATTAACAATATTGAACACATAAGAACCAGTACTAGACATATTACTGACTTCAAAATAGAACCACAGATGTCGTTTATTTGAATTAACATCTGGCATAAGAATTAAGTCATATTCTCTCGGACCAGTCTAAAAAATCAAAATGCTCTTGTCAGTATAAGAAATAAAAATTTCTAATTTAAAAATAAATAATATTTAACCTGTATAGCTTTTCTTAAATTGCCAGATTCAAATCTTGATTCAAATTCCAATTTTTTATTCATGAATTGGTTACAAGAAAGTTTCTGTATGTCTAAATTATTCAAGATTCTAAAATATGAAAAAAATAGCTCAGTAAATAATGTCAAATTTTTATTAATAATCATTCGCATATTTTACCTATCACTTGGTTTATTTGCATCATTAGAACAAAGACTATCCAGATCGTATATAACTTCATTCATAACTGATTCTGGATTTATTACCCGCTCTACACATGCAACTATTTTTTTTCTAAAAATTTGTACATAATAATTAGGTGATTCAGATAAATGGCATAAATCAAAATAGTTTTGCTCGTTACCTAGAAGTAAATCGTTCAACATCATTCAAATATTCTAGCCTACAAAGCGCTTCACCACCGCTTAAATTTGGATAGGCTACTTTTGTAAATGGTATAATACTTTTCACTTTTGAAGCTATAAAAATGTACATTTGTTCTATGTTTGATATACTAATATCTCGTAATATTTTCAAAGAACAAATATTGGTTCCTGAAAAATTTATTGGATGAAAAACAATTCCAGCAATTAAGAAGAATTAAAAGTATTTTCAGCCTATTTGAATATATAAATGAATGCTTTTTGTGAAATCAATGATTTGACTCAATGATCATTTCAAATGGATTGTAAAGAATAATACCTGAATTATTCATAAAATTTTCATTATTATAACTATTTAACCATATTTGAGAAAAATCGTTGTTTCCTAAATTAAAATTTAAAGAAACTGTCGAATTATAAAATAAACCTTGAATCAAATTGGAATGTTCCATTTTACTAATATTAATATCAGACGAAGAAATATTTGCAGTATCTTCTAATATATTTCCTTTTGAACTTCTCACCAGGCGTAATTGTTTTTGTAATCTGATAAACTCTTTGAAAAAATGATTATACCTTGTGAAAACAAAATAATCAGTTAATTTGCTAGGATAGGAATATATTAAATTTTAAATTGAAAACAAGTATAATTCTAAAAACCTTTTGAGTTCTTCTAAATCTCTCATGGAAGATTGAAAAACAAAATTGTTGCCATTGAAAAAAGAATCATTGCTATTTTTCATTTGATTTTCTAATTCATCATCCTGAACACAGTCAGAATCCGTTCCAGTATCACTATTTTCTTTAGAAAGCAATCGGGACTCATTGTCATTATCGTTTTCTTCCTCAGAACTGCTTCCAGTGAAATCGTCATTTTTATAATCCAAATCATTATACAAAGAATCGCCTAATATTAAAAATATAAAATTGTTATTCTTGAATAAATTTTTAAAATATCAAATCTATATTTCACGCACTCGAAGAAATATTTGTTAAACAAAATGTTGCAGGGTTTGTCGACGGAACAGGTAATGTTTTATTACTAACACAAAAACATATTATAGTGCAAACTTTACTCAGAAGTTTATCAAACGCATCTTCATCTGGACAACTTTGAGCAAATTTTTGCAAAATTTGAATGTGCTTTTTTATAGCTATGGTTCGTCGGCCAGATTCTTCGAAAAAAAATTAACAAAAAATAAGCAATAATAATAATTTTAAGGATGGTCATTTTTAAGATTATGTAAATTACTTATAATGCAGATATGATGAAGAGTTTGCAAAATATGTGAACATAATTTCACTCTTATTTTTCCTTCATACTTATCCCAACGATCAAATATTCTGAAAAGAATATGTATAACTCCAGATTTGACTAATTGTATACAACATGTTTCTGAAAATAATTGCAATATTAAATATTGTATTGGTTTCGATGGTAATTTAAAAATATTCAAAGTTAGTAATGAAATATAAATTTTAATAGAAACTTACTGTTTCTACTAAAATAATTTATAGCATCAAGGCAAAGTCTCATTCGTGCCGTAGGCATAAAACCTAACGATATAAGAACTTTTTCATAAGTGGCTATAACTCCGTCTCGAGCGAGAATTGCAGTTGTTATTGCTTGAAATTTACATAGGTTTATTGAAGAAATAGATTTTCAATAATATATAAATTTGTACAAATCTACACTACTTACGATGTTTAGATAATTGTTTCATCAAATTCAATAATGGGAATATAATTTTGTTGTTACTAATATTGGATTTCATAATATTATGAATTAATTTTACAATTCCTAACATTCGAGCCTTTATGCAAAATTTCGAATCTGTAATAATTTTGAATTAAGTCAAAATGTAATCTACAATTAAGTATGTGAAAATTTGAATAGCTAACATACCCTTTTGTGAAAGTTGACTTAAAACCCATAATATGTCATTTGACATTGATTCAATGTTTGTATCGTTTGGTTCTTTTTTAGCTTGTACTTGTAGAAGGATTCGTATGATAGGTGTGATAGAATTATTCTGTACAATTTGTATAACTGCAGATTGTCTTGCTGTATTTACTGAAAACAAATGTTCATTCAACTACTAAAGAACGATCGAAATTAAATTGGACATTGAAAGAACAATCACAAAAATTATGATTAAAAAAATGTATGTATTTACAAATAAATATGTACCGTGTGCGCAATATATAATATTATGAGTTAAATATCATTAATGGTTGGAAAAAGTGTACAAGTGTCAATATTTTAATGTTCACCAAGGAATTTTTAGATTATTTTTCGAAATAATAAAATAAGCAAAGAATAAGATAATACAAAAGATATTGCAGAGATCAATACAAAAACATCGATTAATATATTAATATATATTTATAAATCAAGGAAGAGATTATATCCAAAACATACATAAGCTTCAAATAATAAACATAATGGTGTCATATATTCCATTATTTCCCGGAGTCCATCAATAAATTAGTATCATAAAAGCGTTAAAAAACTGACCATCATCATATTTTACGTACCCTTTTTGACTATATTTATAGGCGATAATACGATATTATTAGGCGTTTTCACGATAATGTCATGACATTTTTCCGTACTTTTATCAACCGGGTTCTTCTTTCGCACCGCTTTTCGTTGCGCTATCGATACACACAAATGAGATTGAAAATGGCACAACAGATTGTAGAAAGTATACAGAGGGGTTCACAAGTAGATAAATATATAAATAAAAAAACAAACTACACGGTAGGTAAAAAAACATTAATAATAAATGAATCTGAACACAAAATGAGCGTGAGTTGATACCTTTGTTCGTTTTACCTTTGCCGGACCTTAGACAAACTGTTTCGCGTAATATTCCAGCTAAATTGACGCTTATTTGGTTATCTTTTGTGGACTGAAATTATTTAGTTTATGTATAATATATTTTTTTTAATTTTATAAGGTTTATTTAGATTTGAACTCACTTCTAAAAGATTTATCAATAGAGCTATATCACCCGTATCGAGTCTCCACAAAAAATCTAGCGTAGATTGTCGCACATTTAAATCTGAAAATATAAAAAAAATATATATATTAATTATTGCAAAAATATGTCATGAGTATATTTAAAATTTTATCTTCGGATTTTTTAATAAATTAACTAGGTTGGAAAAACAAAAATAAGTCTTTCGCTGCTAGAAAATTTATATTTTCGAATGTATCTTATCTTGTCGAGAAGAAATTTATGGGAGTGATGTATAGACATCCGGTGCATTGGATGGAAAATTGGAGTGTATTTACAATAAAAGAAGTATCGGAAAATGCGGAAATGTTCACCAGCTATGTCAACGAGACGAGAAACTGGAAGATCGTTGGAGTTCGGCCAAACGGGAATCAGGAAGGGTCATAAGAATTAAGACGTCCAGAGGTAATATGTCAAAAATTTAACAACCATACTTTAGACATTTCAACATATTATTAAAATATTTTAATGAAAACTGATTGTGAATTTTCATTAAAACGATTTTCATCGCGAAAAATTTTTTGGGAAAAAATCATTATGAAAATATACTAATCGTGAACACATCTATATTTCCACCATTCATATAAATAACACAATTTTCGAAAATATTCCACGTCAGCATTATTCTTCATCATCAATCAAAAACATATTTGGAAACACAAACGAAAATAATGCGTATCGGTAGATCCACTTCAAAATATACATTTTTTTCAATATCGATGATACTCAATAACGAAAAATACGCTTAAATTGTTTGATCGATTTATACATTGTTTGATGAATAGTATGTAACGTACGTGATGCACGTGAGGGTGCATAATGAATGCACTATATATTATACTTTCCATGCAACGATGCTTTTTTTATTGAGTTACCAACCCTTCGCGGTTTAAGCTCAATTTATATAATGATTGAACTATCATAGTTATGGGAAAACCCTTCGCGATGAACACATGTTTGGAAATAAACGCAATCTATTTGAGCGTATTATATAAAAATTATGTTTCATATTGTGTAATTGAAACTATCAAGTAAGCATTAATAATAAATTCGCGTTTAATATAGTTAAGTTATTCGGATAATTAAACAAGAGAGCTGCTATTAAATTCGGGCGGTTTGCCATCGACCTAAAATATTGTATGCTCGTGCGATAAATCAACTTTAACTAATCGGAAATAGAATATTAAACATTGTACCTTTCATAATTAACAAATTACTATCCGATTAAAATAAAACGAAAGCTTTGCAACAATTTTATCGTTCGCACATTTGCAACACATAAACCATCGATTAAAAAATAGACAAACATCGAATAAATCACCGCTCTCACTATACTTGTAATTTCAGCGGTTGCGTGACAGATTTATGCGTCCTCGTCGCGTATATAAATAAAAATCAAATTGGCAATTGATTATTCCGAAGAAAATTAAATTCGCATATACATTTTGGAGGACGATCAATCTGAAAATTTTCAAAGAAATTTACGCGCCCAGAAACTCTCACGTTGGCAACGGGACCCACAACAAAAAAGAACGCTTCGATTCTATGAAACGCTTCGATTTCCACGCTTCGACATCTAGGATTTGTTTACATCGACAAATTAGCATACTGTCCCGTTTGGCATTTGCCAATCATCGATCTTGACACGTTAAAGCCGTCAATTTGCCAATAGCGGTATGCGCGCCCATAAATTTCGCCGATCGGATCCGGCGACAAGCTTCGGGTCAAGATCAATGCGCAATTACCAATGTCAATATGTCATGACAATGTAATGGATACGTGTATAAAGTCTATCGGTCCATGGCTTTGTTGATTAAATCAACGGCTGGTTGACCGCTCTGGTATTCTTGAAACTGGGACGGCTAATGAAACGTTAATCGTAGCCTGTCTTAGACTATTGATTTTTTTAGTAAGTTGGTGTTCTGTTAATATTGTAGATGGATATAAAGATTATGAATCGTATGTGGGTGATGATATGTCCCGTTTTTTTTTTTGGGATTTGCGATCGTCCCGCCGTTTTCGTAAAGTTGTTTGATTTGTACCGTCTATTGATGTGTAGAAGGAAAACGATTTTTTTTTGTATTTAGTCTTTTGATATGATTTTAGGAAATTGCATTAAAATAATTTTATTTGAAATCGTCTGAATTATTTCTCATAATTCTAATCATATGCGATTGTATCTTTTTTCGCTGCAAAAATATTATTTATATATTGAATATAGGTCATGTGTTCATTGTGTGTGTTTAAAATTTCTTCTAGCTTTCTCGAACTATCATTATAATTGCTGAAAACAAACGTTCTATATTAGATCTTAGCCAGTGAACATTTACAAGAGATCCGACGAATCGTTTAAAATAAAACAGTCATCAACAAATAAAATCCGAAATATTAACGCTTTTCTTTCATCGTATTGACCGATACTATAGTAACAGAGTTACTACTATTAGATTACTAGATTATTACGCAGTGGAAAAAATATTTGAATCCCCTATACATGTATATAATCACCGATGACAGATGCTGCGTCAATA
>JAOXNN020000013.1:2073161-2083374 GCA_028571205.2 Hydropsyche betteni
ACGTTAGGTTAGGTTAGGTTAGAATCATGCGAAATTATTTCAAAAGATTAGGTCAGTTTCGCGGCAAAAATATCGACATTAGTTAGTTTTAAATATTATAGTTTTGGGTGTACATATGACATTAAGAAACTACGTCTACAATTGAGCATTTTTTTTTGAAAGTGATATTATTCAATTTATAAAAACAAAAGTTCAATTATAGCAATAAATTAAAAATTAATGAATTTTTCTTACGTTATTGAAATTTCGTTATATCGCAATGAGATATACACTTTATATACTTCATAAATAATATACAAAATATATATTTTATATTTTTAGACTAACCCTACTCACAATTTCGAAATCTGAAATTTATTCCTGTATTTTTCCATGTATCAATTTTTCAATAAATGAAAAATCTATAAAATTTCAAAATAAATTCTATGCATTCAAACTATTATATTAATAATTATTTCAACGAAATACCCACTCCGATAAAATACGTATATCAAAACGCACTTTTTTCATAAACATATTTCACCATACTTCCCGTGAACTGGAACGAATACATCAAACCCAACAAACCAATTCATATCCGACTTTCTTATTGCAGCATAACCGATCGTATTCTGATTACATTGTCTGAAAAACAATGAAAATATATCTCGACAATATTATTAATGTACTCGTACGTCGCAAATGTCGCGTGAACGATCTTCGATTTATAAAACCACGAACCGAAATGGTAATTTGATAGAGAGATAGGATATCGTCGTTTATTATATTTCGATATTATGTTAATGCTTTCGTTTTCATGTTAAACGACAAACTCTTGTACGTGACATATGACGCGTTTTTCCTCTGCGGCATTTTATTGTTATGAAAATTTCGCCTGATATATTTGTGTGTTGTGCAATATTTATTAGAAACTCTAGTCGTAAATATTATGAAAAAATAGTGGCTACTTAAAATTTTGTCGATATGTGATGTTCTAAAATAACGTAACAGATTGGCAGTTTTCCACTGCTGAAAAAAGATTGTATTTCTAAACTAATTACTGATTCACAATGGTGAATTTTTTTAATCCGACTCTGTTCTATTTTCATTTTAGAATCGAATCGATTCGGAATAATTTTTGAACTATGGTATTTACGAGACATTATCTTTACGGTTCAATTATTTGTGTTTGAAGAAATCACTTTTTTTATTTATACCGTCACTTTTGTACAAAATACGATAGTATACAAACGTCGTGATGTTTACTAAATTTTTAGTCATTTTCGTGACAATTTCGTTCTTTTGTGTTGCATTTGGAAAACCAATACTTACTTCTACCTACGTGATCAAAAATGGACAAATGACAAAGATTGAACAAGAAGCAGACAATATTGAAATAGAAGAACCTTTACTTAACCTAGATAGTAAGCTGATTTTTTTATTATAACTTTTAACGTTTTCATTGGATTTTTATACAATATAATATTTTCAGACATTCCAGTAAAAACGACACCATACAATATAACAGATAAAGGAACGTTTCAAGGCGTTTGTAATCCTGATGACCGCCATCCCTTGATTTATACAGAAAATTTCATTTTAGAAAGTGATAATAAATCTCAAGTCACGGCTGCTATGGAGGTGAAATTATTTACAACATTTTAGGGATGTAATTATATTGTTTTCATTTATTAATTTAAAAAAAAATGGTTTTTTATCTAGGTCCAAATCGATGGAAGATACAATATAACATGCGTGCAAATGTTGAATAGAAATAATCATACTGATATACTGAAAATTCTTCGTGGAGGTATTCATAATAATTTTGTTGAAGTTGGAGTTGCTCCTGGATATGGAAATGGTTTCGATTTTTCTGTGCTGCTTTATGGATATCTTGCAAATGTGGTTGAATAATGTTTTGTAATTCTTAAAATATTGACTATATAAAATATCTTCTTATGTTATAGTAATGTATTGTATTATATTATACTTAGTAATAGGAATATTTTTATAAAAATTCAAAAAACTTGTGTGTCAAATTTTAATCTTTTTGTATTAATTATTGTCACACGTTGATATTTATATAAAATTTTATAATAGTATAGATGGAATATCGGTCATAATTTTCATTGTATCCAGATTAGGGCTTTGATGGCTTTTCTGTATACATTACAATGTTATGTATTTACACTACAGTGTTATTATTGATTTGTAATAATTTTGATAAACTTTACTCTTATTGATGTCTCATTACGTTACTTACAAAAAGTAGATTTTCTTAGATAAACCTTTATTTGAACTTTTACACTATTTATTTTTGTTTGTCGTAAAAACGATTTGTTTTTTTTCGATATCCGCATTTCGTAATTCAATTCTAAATGATAATTAATAGTTCCAAAAAAAAATTATAGATGTCTCGAAAATAGTTGACTTTTTTTTCAAGTTTACAAATCGTTAATTGTAGGATTGGAATTTTTATTGAGATTTGAACTACGTAGTTTTCTTATATGAGACATCTATAAAATCAAATGTCGATTTTTTTTTTGTTTTATTCCAATAGTTACGCACCAGAATTAATTGAAGTAAATATTTCAACGATATTCGATCAGAATACATACATTTCAATTTCAAAATTACATTTGTTGCGAATTTATTACGATGCACCTTTATGAAAAAAGTTATTCGGTAACGTGAAAAACCGATGATAGATGTCACCTTGCTAACAATGGAAAATGTCATCTTTTATGATTCTTCATTTTCTTTTTGAATTCGGTAACATAATGAAAATCGCTTTATTACATTTTGGTACGCACATAATGAATGTCAGCGCAGTACATTTCACTTTTCATATCTGTATATGGAATCAACACACGATTATTTATATCAAAGCTTACCATTTAGATGTTATCTATTACTATTACTATTAATACGACGAAATAAACTTTAATTATAGAGTAATTATTTCAACATTGTCAATATAGGAAACTTTTTATGGTGTCCTTGTCAACTTTGATAAGTTGTTTTAAAACGTTGAACTCGCCTTGCGAAAACGAAAAGACACAATAAACACACTTAAAATACCAAAGACAAAGTGCCACTGATATCTAATATTGATATGTGAAAAAAATGAAATGAAACATGAAAGATCGCTTCACTATTTTTATAATAAATAATACATTGGGATAATATCACTATACAATATGCAGGCATACGATAATACAATAAAAAAAATTCACGTGCGCATCAGTTCTTATCTATGAAAGTTGTAGGGTGACCAACCTTCCTCGAACAGGAAGAACAGTTTCCCTTTGTTCTATTTTTCCAAATTGCACCTTTGGTATACTACGAATGCACTAATGAGACACAATTTATAGATTTTCCTTTGACATTTATTTCACTAAGAATTTGGTCTCGAATTTTAATATAAAAATTAACTAAACTATAAAATTTTCAATTCAATTTCGAATCATGGCCTTTTTTAGTCCTTTTCTCATCTTCACAAAGTTGGTCACCTAACTCACTTGTTTACATCGGTTCAGGCATTATTTTCATTTTACTTTGGATAAGATCGGTTCTCCTTAACTGGACGACTTCTTGTTGTCATACTTCAATCCACCCACAGGCAAAGGCGGAGGCGGAACGTCCGGAATATTCGAGTTCTTATTTGCATTGTTCTTCACGTTCAAATCAGCCGGAGGATATCCTATTTGATCAGGTTTTATAGGCTGAGTCTGTTGCTGGGGCTGAGGCTGAGGACGTGGCTGAGGTCTGGGCTGAAGTTGAGGCTGTGGTTGTGGTTGTGGTTGAAGCTGAGGCTGCGGTTGCGGCTGAAGCTGAGGCTGTGGTTGTGGCTGAAGTTGAGGCTCCACAGATTCTTGTTGAGGTACTCTTCCTGGTAACCAATTCGGATTGGGCCATGGTCCAGTCTGCTGAAGCCCATAAAATGAAGGATGCAACAAAGAATACGGACTGAATGGGTTCTGAGCGAACGGAGATGGATAATAAGGATTATAGGGATTACTGTATGGCAAAATCAAACCAGTGTAAGGATCTGTGAAATAAGGATTGTAGTTGGCGTAAGGATCATAAGGATAAGCCACTTTGGGTAAATAGTTCTGCACCGGAACTAAGCTAGGTGGAATTCCGAATTCGTTCAATTTTATAGGGACGTTATCTTTGGGCTGTTGATTTTTTGGTTGATCTTGTTTCGGTGATTCATTTTTGATGTTGTCAGGTGGTGGAATCTTCACTTCGAACGTGGGCGGCTCCGATTGTCTTGCACTATCCGACTGTTGCGCTGACTGCTTCTGAAAGCAATAAAAAAATATTGAAATGACTCATATGTCAATCGAATACAAAAAACCATTTATCACAATCGAATGATTCAGAATATCTTTGATACATCACAACAAAATGCACCTATCTCCGAACTTCCTGAATGTAAACAATTCAAATTTTACTACACCGCAAATTGCGTTCTACTCTCAAAATAGAGAATTTTCCAACTAGATCGGAAACCATTGTCGACAATAAACAACAACAACACACCATACACAGGCCGTGGACGTACCAAAGGACCAGAGGTATGCGAATGCTTCTCGCACGCACCAAGGCCACTACGCTCGAAGGCAACCAACGCGAAAATACCCTAGATCTATATCACAATGTGTTATTCGTAACATTTCCATCTCAATGTCGACTCCACCTAGTCCACCAGGTCTTGTCTCGTCCCTGTGGCTCGAAGACATTACGTGTCTAGGCATGTCTCATGTGTCTTGTCTCCGGAGACGAAGGTCGTGTTGTAGTATCGGGCTCGATTGTTCGTGTCTCCATCTCTAGATGTTGTCGAGATATCGTAGTTGGAACCAGTTCGGGTCGGTGCACTCTGGACAGTTCTGGCAAATGTTAAAAATGTGCAACGACCACGACGAGTTGCCTTTCTCTCGGTTTTAGGGCGCGGCTGAAAGCGTCTAGGTTTTTCAGGTTTGTCACTGGCGTAGGTGTCTTTTGAAGACTTGGTTTTATCGTTGTTTGACATGTTGAGCGGTGTTTGTGGTTTTGCTATGGTGTTTCCATTTTTTATGAGTATATAAATCGATCGAAGTTAAAAAAATTTCAAATTCAAATTACACCAGAACAATTATTTTAATTATATTGAAACAATTTTTTTCCGGTATGTGTTCATATAAATCCTTATCTTTCCAATAATTAAAAACAATTATTTACTTTTCAGCATATTGAAGTTGTTTTCAAAAAAAAAAATATCAACCAAATCTAGATCAAAGAAATTTTGGTCTAATTGAATAAATTTTCCTCTTTATATTATGATGTCTATTTTTTGAATTTAACAAAATGTTACCTCAGGTACGTATACAACTGGTGATAATGGATATCCTAAAGCCGTCTCTTGAATAACGGGTTGAATCAACGGAAATGCTCTGCTCGGTGTTAAATTATCATTGGAATTGATGATTGCATTGTAGACTTTAGGCACTCTCAGAAGACCGGCGCTGCACGTGCTCAGCAGCAAAAGGGTTAAGCACGCAGACCAGTACATCTGAAAATTAAAAGTAAAAACATTAACATGTCTTTTTGCTCATGCAGAAAGTTCGTTTTGTAAATGAAATTGTGATTCATTTGACGTATTATTTGTTTTTAGATAAAATAATATTTAGCAAGCTAATATATTCGAATGGTCATTTCGAACTTGAGTATCACCATTTTTCGGTTGACCTCGGAAACTGTACAGGTCGTACGATTAACCTATCGAGGCACGTGAGCGAAACGTTTTTAGAAAATTTGTAGAACACTCAAAATAGCGAATCTTTCGAAAAAGCCATCCGATTGTTTTCCGCGCGTGTATAATTTAACGCTTGACCGAATCGAATTTTGTGGCCAAATAGAATTGAATGAAACAAACCGAGAAGAACAACAATCGTGACACGGCGTTCCGTTTTGTAATAATGGAATATGTTTCGTCGGTATCATCGCCTAATAACTCCACAATAGAACCGAATTCAATCGACGGACGTTTTTGCCACAATGAATCGACAAGTTAATTCAACTCGAAAATGTATTTATTTTTTGCGCCCGTAAGATTTTTCAATTTAGGAAAACGATTACATAACGTTTGAAATACATGAAATTCTCCTTGCAATGTGCACGTTGATATTCAATCATATTTTTTAATAGGAAATTGCATTTGCATACAAACATGAGTCAAAACGTCGATTTAACTTTTACCCTATCCGAAACGCGGAATCGATTTCAATTTAGCTGTCAATAATTAATCATACACATACGGCATTCAAAATGTTAAAAACAACGTTTACCTTTTGACCGAAGATCAATCGCTCATCAAACAAACCGCACCAGCAAAAAATGTCGTCAAACACTTTTGAAATGTTCGAACATCATCGTATTTTTTCCCCCAATCGATAATGAGTTAAATCAACGCATTAATCGATAAGTGCGCACGATTTTGCAAAAATATACACCTCTTTGTATATCGAAGACCAAGGTTGTCAAAGTGAGCTCACTTTTTTGAATGAACCGCCTTCCCACGGATAGTCCTAATTGTAAATTCCCGGGAAGTGGATTACGTTTGACGAACGATTTGTCATCGTATGCAAATCGAGAATGGCCACGGTTAAAAATGATTTATCAATCGCGGCGTATTAGCACTGGCCGGCGTCTGGCGAATTCGTAATTAGCCAAATTGAATATTCAACGCGGCTGTGTTGAAAAAACGTGGCTAATTTATTGTGATCATAGAGGTTAACGGCCAAGGAACAATGTTGTTACGTCTAGACAAGTGTCGATGATGGATCTCTTGAGGATTTTCGTGTTTTATCGTGGCAGAAGTTCGGGATGGTAATTGATTGGGGGTTTTTTTGCGTTTTCAGATTGACTAGTGCTGGTTCTATTCATAGTTTTTTTTTGAATTGGAAAATTTCGTTGAAACTCTAGTGATCTTTTGAATGATCCGAATTGGAATCTGAGTCTATTTTTACTTTTTATTTTCATTTAGGTAATTATTTGAATATTATACTTAATTTATAACTGAATACAATGGCGGATCTCATCATCTCAAAGCCCCAATTATTTAAAAAAAATCAATATAGTTTTTCAATACCAATCCAATTGAAATCATGGAAATTGTAACATATATAACCTAACCTATCACATTTGTTGATAAAATCTTGTCCTGCAGTGGATAAATAACAGATCGTTAATAATATTGATGACTATATATAACAAAAATCTTAATTATATTTTCATATAATTGAATTTGAAGAGTAAAAAGTTAAAAAAAAACTGTATAGGATCCCCCAAAAATTGATACCGTCTCGGATCGTCATCAAAATAAATCCGCCACTGATCGAAAGAGATATTAAATGATTGAATATTCATAAACACAAATTGATTTAAATATATTCAATAGGTAAACTATATATATCTGCATACCCAAAACAATGGTATTTAAAATCCATCCGTTTTATTGTGCAAAAAACGATGTGTATCGAATCATACGTTCAATGCTACCAGTCATATTGCGCAAAGCCAGACACAATCACGTTTCACATCAATAAGCACCGACATAAACAAATATGAAATAGCTGTAAGTACGCTATGTATAATAGCTGCAATAAACACATAAAACGATTTGAGTTAGATAAGAAAACTGAAAGTTGACCGTGACCCCGATCTTCGAAGAATTCGCCTCTCGAGACCATCATTTTGGAGGGTTCGGGCGACCATCGTTTTTAAAGTCGGTTTAAATATAATATAATACATTGGTTATATGTAAATATATTGTAGATGTCTTGTGTGTTTATTGTCTCGGTTCATTGAAGTGACATGTAATATATAATAGTAGATTGATATGGTTGCATTTAATGAAAGATTGTTTTCAGAAATCAATTCATTGAAAAGCCATGTTTTTGGGGTATCTAAATATTTAAAATTTTCTATAGTATCGAAAAGGATCATTTCTCGGTTAGTTCAAAGATCGAAATGTGTCATCGAAAAAGTTTTGATTTTGTAATTAACGATATATTGACTGTATTTGTTACTCAATACGATTCATATAAAAAGTAATAGGTATATCCATTTTTTTTGACATAATCAAGAATAATTTAATTTATTAAAATGTTTTATTTTAATAGTATAAATAATGTGAAAAAAAAATTCTTTGATTATGAATTCGAGAAGTTATTTGTCAAAAAACAAATGATTGCCGCAAAACAATCAAAACGTCATAAAATTTTATCGTTTTTACATAGAAAATTAATAGAACTCCTAATACCACTTCCTCTATAACAGACTCTAATTTCTATTTCAAATGGTCACCGTATTTATAAACCGCAACTCGAAGACCAACAATTGAGAAACCCACTCGGCAATATTAATATGACCGCACTTAAGAGGAACGAATTGCACAGTTTATCACTTTCCCCCGTATTACATTCGTGAAGCATAATATAATATAACAAGACACGGTCAATCCATACCAAAGTATCACTCTTAACGAGCTTTGACCATGCAAAACGGCGGTGGTAAATCGTCGTTATGAGCGTTTGCGTTTGTTTGGCTTTCTATTGATGAAACCGATACGTTACAAGTTTCGTTCCGCAATTCGCCGTTCGCGGTTTTGTAATAAAAAGGATTTTATTAACGGATTATGTCACGTATACGCGACGTTGAAATTTGCATGTTTTCGCGATAGTTTTGAGTGAATCGGATGTTTTTTGGTGGATGGTTTTTGAAAGTTTGGTTAGTGTTGTCGTTTGATGTTAGTGAAGTGGAAGTTGTCGATTTGTCGGTTCAAAGATTATTGTTTGATTTTATAGGCGTATTATTATGTTGGAATTATTGTTGTTTTGTGTAATTTTATGATTTTGGTATTATATTATAATAAATTTTAATAGATTAGTATTATTAAATAGCTATAAATATTATATTGTCAATATTTTAAAATTTATAGTTCGGCCTATGTATTTCAATTATCATATTAATTAATATTTGATCAATATAACCCTTTACCACACATTATTACGAATCTAATCTAACCTTTCTTTTCAAAACATAGATTTCAATTTAAAAAAAATCTAAATCCAGTAATGACTTCGAAACTAATATTTTCTTAAAATTCATTCCGTCGACACAAAAATCCATAAACCAAGCAAGACCGCATTAACCGCAAAGACGTTTTCCAATTAACATCTGCACTTCAATCAACATTCGAAAAATTTTCAACAAACATAACAGTACATTTCAATTCTCACATACGAAAACTTGGCCGATTTCAATGATTCATGTTTACACATACCGAATTTCAAACGGAAAACTCTCGACCAAACGTCAAAGCACACATTACCAACCATCGAAACCCAAAGCCTCCCCCGATTTCAAAATCTAAACCGTCCCACCGGCAACAAACCAACCGCTGACAACGACATTATCGAAGGGTAAGCCCACTATCCCGCCGGTTGCACGCACCCCACACTATGCCAGCTTCCCGAGTCGGCTTAGTTTGATACCAGCGACACTAGGCGAAACTGACAATAACAACAAAATACCTTGAAGCACTATTGATGCCGGGTGTCGGCGCGGTGCAAGCTACCAGCCCAGCCAGCGACCACCTCCATCTGATCGTCGTTGGCACTCGACAGCCTGGCCAGCAAAAGGCTGTTGAGGTGGTGGCACCAGATAGAGTTGCTGTCGCTGCTGCTCATGACGAAGGTTGCAGCCGCAGGTGACGAGGGCACCAAGGCCCCACACCCACGTTGGGTGTGTGTGTTTTTGGTTTCGGGTGTGTTGGAGAGGGACACGTCACCGAGGTGGTGCACGTGGATTTGAAGCTCTTTTGGCGGGAGCTTTGACCGGCGCGGATGTTGTTTGATGGAGGTTTTGGCGGTTGATGATGTTGTGATGTATGTTTCGTTTTTTATATTGGGGACATGTTTTATATAAAAAAAAATTATGGTTATTGTATAAAAATTGATGTCAAGTTTCATCAGTGTATTTGGATGGAATTTCCATATCCACTATATACATAATAGCGGATTTCTGTGTGTGTGTCCGTCTGTGTATCTGTTCGATGACGCTCACGACTTTTTCGCGTATACAGTTAACGTCTAATAATATGATGCTTATTACCTACTGTCTCTGGCTTTGCCTATATGTCGTAATTGTGACAATAATAAATGAACTGGTTTTATTAATTAAATAT
>JAOXNN020000013.1:2083751-2149574 GCA_028571205.2 Hydropsyche betteni
TCATTGTGACACACACACACACAGACAGACAGACAGACAGACAGACAGACAGATATCCGCTATTATATATAGGGGATCATACGCAAATTATGTAACGTTTACTTTGGAATGAGATATTTCGATACTATCAAAATTCAGATTATTTTCTCTAATAAAATAACATTTAATACTGAAGCCATCCTTTGAATTCGATGATCTTCGGAAAAGAATCGGATGTAACGGTCAGTGCTAAAAAAGAGTGACTTGAATATATCCCACTAATTGGAGATCATTTACCAAACGATGATTCAATATTCAGATTAAGAAAAGAGTTTTCTACGTACATACCGCAGAAAAAACACCCGAACATCTGACGATATTGGAAAAACCTCAACGATAATGATATTAAAAATTTACAAATATTAAAAAATTGTTTCATAAAGACCAAATGGATGAACGCTAACGAGATAAAACTTATTTTTAAAATCTATAATTATTTTTATATATATCTGGACGTAGATCGACGTAACGATTTCCTTCTGCGTTAGAGCCTAGAACAAAAACACAATCGCAACTCTCTCAATAAGGTCAGTAAAAGGGTTGAACTTAAAGACCTCGAGGTGGTCCCGCACATAAATAAAACTGCGCAATGCGCATACGTACCCACGACGTCCTGCCGTTTTCTTTTCAGGCTTTATGCCCATTATGCACGCACACTTGTTTACGCTTTACATCCGAAAAGATAAGGGGCGGTCATGGTCCTTGCGTTTTTACCGACGACCTCTCTTCGTGCGAATTCCGGTCACTATAAAAGCAGGCTGTCAGAATTTCAAGCGGCCGAGACCATCGTGGAATCTCGAGAATTCCGCTTCGGCTTTTGTAGCGCTTCTTTGTGCGAGACATTCTTCCGAAAAATTTACGGATCGATGTTCGATCTTACATAAGATATTTTATGAATTCTGCATTTTTCGCATAATTTATATTTTTATCGACTTTATGTGCTTTTTTTGTTTCATCGATGAAGTAAAGAATATTTCCCTTTATCGTGGCCTTCTATAATACGATTTCTTGTGACATGCTTCGTCCCCATGTACAAACGAGCGAAGGTTCAGCAGGACTCCAGCCTTAAACTCGAGGTTGCAAAAGAGCCTGATATTGATCAATTTTATAAAATTATTTTATCGCTATTTTTGACAGAATCTATTAATTCTGTTCGTCTTCGTATTATGTATAATTCGACATGTATACCTTCTAAAAAAAATCGGTGAACAGAGGGGGCTCGAAAAAGTTTCGGAACCTAGGCCCAATTTCAGAATGTGAAGGGCCATGTACATATGTATATTTTTTATAAAATTCAAAATCCGTATAATGCGGAATTTACATATATATTATAAAAACATAAATTATTCGAATTACTTTTTAAGTCATGTGTCATTGTCATGTTCTTTTTGTAAGTGCATTTATGTATCTTATTTAATGAATACCATATGTAGTTTACTTCAACTTTGTATTATACATAAAAAGTTAATCTACCAACCGTTTCAAATAATACGAATTGATAAAAATATAAATTACTCCTCACTCAATATTTTGATTATAATCATAATATTTTAATCTAAAAAATACACAAAAGCGATATTTTTCAACATAAACTTATACGAAAGCGTAAGTATTGACCAAAAATTAAAGGAATACTAATGTAACTATTGAAATATCATTATAAAAAACTATAAAAATGAACAATATGTATCATCCCCTATATATAATAGCGGATTTAGCGGTGTGTGTCCGTCTGTCCGTCTATGAATCTGTTTGATGAAGCTCACAACTTTTTCGCGAATATGGTCTTTATATACGTATACAGTTAACGTCTATAATATGATACTTATTACCTACTGCCTCTGGCTTTGCCTTTATGTCATAATTGTGACAATAATAAATTAACTGGTTTTATTAATTAAATATCAAACATTCAAATCGAGTATGGGCATCGGGTAGCAGATGTTACTACTGACTTTGCCATTCCGATATAGCCTATATGCCCAATAAAATAACGACTAAAATCACTATTTACATCATTCTCGAGCTCGAAAATCGCGACCTCCAAATTTAGTCTTTATGGTCATTATAATAACGACTATAATCTTTGTAATTTTTATTTTATTATGTAACAGTATGGTTATAAATTCACAACCGATGTTATCAACATCGGGCTTATACATTATCCTCTATATATATATACAACAAACGGGCTTTTTGCAACGGAACGGTTATAAAATATTTTTGCATAGATTTAATTTTTTTATATATAATTACCTAATTCACAGCCGATGTTATTAACATCGGGCCTATATACTTGTGCTCTATGAAAAATGTGTAATATTGCGAAATTTTTTCATATGAAATCATCGAAAAACATTCATTTTATAATTTTATACTGGATTGGTATGTATCTTACCGTTCTCATATGATAATATATTTTTTATTAATTTTCACACCATGCTAAAGTGAAAAAAAAATTGGTTCTTTTACTTGAACTTCATAAAAAGAGATTTGGGTGTGCTTGAATGATTGAATAATTAAAATATTCATTTTTATTACCTGTTATAACGATTATGTTTTTTATTAAATTTTATAATTATTGATTGATTATATTTGGAATTGAAATTTATATGTAGTGAAAAATCCAGGGCTTTTGAGCGGAGCAGGAGCTGGAGCAAGGAGAAGATAAGGTAATGGGTTTTTACCCGGATTAGATGCGGAGCTGGAGCACAAAAATTTGTAGTGCTCCACTGCTCCGAATTGAACGTAAAATTGAAAATTTTGTCCAAAACTTTGATATTGATTTAATTTTGAGTTTCAATTTATGATTATAATTAGATTGTATCGATTTTATCACTATGCTCTCCTACTGCATGGTGATATATTATGATTCTATTTTTTGTGTATTTTTATATTTTATATTAAACATTTTAATAATTAATTTAATTTAATCGGAGTGGAGCAACTCAAAAAAGTAGTCAGTTCAAAGCCCTGGAAATATCAATGATCTCGTTCTCGACTTGACTTTCAACTGACTTTTTACTGTACAATTTAATTTTTTTTCCAAAAAAGCTCAACGTTTTTTTAATCGATAGGTTACGCAAAGGTTTTTTTTATAAAAAATTGATAATTGTTCAAAATCAAAGGGACTGTACAATATACAATCGATCTGATAAGGACGGCGAAGTTATTTCGAAACATAATGTATGCATGAAAGTTGCAAGGATATGGCCGTAATTAATAAATATAATTATATTTAAATCAAACGGATTTTATTGCGCTTGTCTAAATTTTAAAACGACTCGAGATATCGAATCCTTTTCAACGGTTTGATAAAATTATTCGATGCGTGGTCCATTTAACCAAATGTCTCTCGCAATGCGAATCAGAGTAGGAAGCACTTTTGAAAATTTGGTTTGAACGTGGGCCGTAATTTATTAATGTACTCTCTAATTATTTCATGTACTTTAATAATGTGATGGATTCAATTCGAATATTGATCTGTTACAAATGTTTTTGTTACGTGTAAATAATTTCGTGCAATAATTTTTTGTATATAATCATCACAAAACAAATTGCGAAATATCGATATTTTCCGACCTTTCGCTATGACTTTTGATACAACGTCCCTCAATTATGAACGGAGCACTTTTATAACGAGTCCAATAATTTATCAATAGGCCGTTTTTGTTCTTTAACCTCGGATAGTATAAAGAGAACCGGTTGCTGCCATCAATTATAACAATTGCGTATTTTCGCTCAATTTCCAATCAACGACAAAGAATTAACAGTTTCCAAGCGCGAAACCCAATAAATCCCGACAAAAAAACCGCGCACAATTAAGCCGTAAACGCGATAAATATCTCGAACGTATTAATTAGAAAAAATAATAATCGAGTCGGCATGAATGGACGACTTCGTCCCAGGATGTATTTAAGGATAAATATAGAAGTGCATAAATCACTGTGGGAAAATAATACGTTCTCGATAGATCGGATCTGTTCGTAGATCAATCATAAATCGCAACGTTTATCTGTTCTGCGGTTCGATTAATTATTGTTATCGGGTCAATGGAAACAGACCTTTTCCATTAGTATTACGAATTGACGTTTTTAAAATGTCAGGCGGCGCCCTCGAGTGTATGTTTTTTCGTTTTCATCCGATATTTTATTGTGATTGTTGTGCAATTGTGGAATTTGCTCAGGCTGGTTATGTTTTTTGTTCATATTGGTTATCAATTTTTTAATGAATCATTTTTCTTTAAACTCCAATCATTTTAAGAATTGTTGAGTATAATTTTTATAGTAATAATTTTTCGTAATCAATTCAAATTGATGTACAGATATGCTTCAACTTAAGAAAAGAGAAACATTGTTGAATCTTACGATTAGTCGGATCAAATTTCCATTTTTAATACAATATTTCGAATGATTCCATATTTTTTCCGAAATGCATTGGCTGACGATATTTCATGTTTGGCGAAGGTAGTTCGTGATTTAATAAATAATTTTTTTAAATAATAAATAGAAAAAATATTTATATGATTTTATTCAGACGTAAATACGAATCATCGAAGTTTAGGAATATCTGTATTTCTATAAGATTTTTTTTAATTGATTGAAAAATTTCCATTTCAATTAAATTTTCCTTATATATAAAAAACTAATGCAATTTATCTATATAACAAATCTCTAATTACTAATTAGTTTGTAAAGATTTAAAAATAGATTATCATAAATTGACTTACAAATCAATCAGCAACATATAATTAAAAAATCACTAAAGTTTCAAACAAACCTCACATTTTCGAATACAAAACAATCACACTTTCAAACAAAGAAACTGTATCGGATCCGATTCAAATATGAAACTATTTTGCGCAGTTTTAACAACACATTCAATCATCACCGATAAAAACCACAATCGATTTTAAAAAAAAAATTCAAAACCAAATCCAGGGTTCGTCAGCCTTCGTCCGAAATGACCAATTGCGCGGAAAGGCGCCGACGTCTACCACAAAATAAAGCATATCTCTCTCAAGGTGGCCCTCGCAGAAAACGTACTGGCATGATAATGATAATGATAATGACCCGGTCGACTTCCTCTTTCACCGACGCAGATGTCCATTAACAAATTTTCGTAAGTCACGATTGCCCCGGGAGCCGGCGGAAAGCATTGAAAAGGCGTTGTTTGTTCTTTTTGGTTTGGTTTTTGGCGGCGTGTTGGTTCTGTTGTAGTTTCGGGTTCTGATATGTCTTTTTTTCGGTCGATTTCGTGTTGTGGTAATTGATGCCAATTGGGCTGGGTGTGATGTCGTGTTTTGACTTGTGTAGGATGACCAAATGTTTTGATTTTATGTGATTATATTATTGGTTTATGTTTTCCCTTACTTAGTCATTGGAAAAACTATGTGTTCATCAATTTATGTATTCGAATTGACATTTGATATGAATTTGGATGGAAATATATATTTTTTTTAAATTCTGATATGTAATATGATGTATTAGGTCAATGCAAAAGTTTTGTCGTTTTTTTAAATCAAATATCGTATTGCACTTTTTTGATCAGTCGACTCCTATTTTCAACACAATTTCTCCGATATTTTAACTCGAACCAGTAACATGTTATCACCGTGTTTATCAGTTAATAAAAAATCCTCTGATCTGAATTTTGGAAGCCACAACTGAGGGATCAAACGACTGCATTTTCACTGTACACACTACAAATATTTTTGGTTGCCATAGTCACGGTATTATTTTTTCAAAGTTTGTTTAGAGAAAAATGCCATAAATGCACTTTATCATTAGAAATTTCAAAAATTTCCGCAGGCTGTTTATTGTCAGCTGGCCAGACTACAACTTAACAGATACTGAAAAATAAGTATCCTCCACATAAAAGAATAGTTTGAATACAGATGTCATTCGTTAGTTCGAAAAAAGCAGAAAAATATTTGACAATTGAAAGAATAAGACAAAACTTTTGCATTAACATCATAATTTTTTTTAAATGTAGATAAAACGTAACTTTTTTATTCACCATGCCCGATTTATTATTGTCACCTTAAAATAGCGGAATATGAAAAATTCTCTGAATACATATAGAATGTTTCACTTATTACATAAAATAAAGTGTTCCAACGAATTTACTATAAATCGAGTAAACGAAAATTTTATAAATTAAGCACAGAAACACAATTATACAATAAATACTATCATAGATCAAAATAGTTCTCAAATTCTCCATATGAAAAATCACTAATTACAAATTTTCAAATATAATAAATTGTATCAAGCTATAAAAAAATTGATCGATTAGCCACGGATAATGTATCAACATTACATTTCGATTTGGAAACAATTTGAATGCGTGCAGTCGGAAACGTATCGATATTTATTTCGTTATTTTTTCAACGAACAATATCGATTGTTTTTTATTTGCGTATGTGCATTAGAAAAATTGCTCAACTTTAAAGTCGTCTGTTAAGATATGCAAATTTAGAATAGACACATTATAAGTCATTTGGGTACATTCGGTGTGAATGATTTGTTGGTGGACAGGGCGTTGAACAACAATAAATATTTTTTCGATCTTATTTTTTTCCGAAGCCATAAACCCACTTGTAATAACTATAAAAGTAAACGATTGTTGAAATCGCGTCGGTTCGATTAAAATACACCGATTTACATAAAGGAGCCGTATTTTTTATACACAGATATGATTTATTACTGAATAGATTGAAAATAGAACGATCCGATAGCGAAACTGCGACTATAAAAATCAATTTTGAATCAAACTGACAAAAAAAGTCAACAGTACGATTTTCATTAGTTCCTGAATGAGCTTTAATTAAAATAAAATGACAACGATTACATTTGACAAGTTATTCACATTACGCGGAAACGGATCGATTTGATATATAATAAGTTTCGCGGAAATCAAATCTGCATATGAGTCATATGTATCGAAACCACAATAGTTTTTTTTATGGCATAATTGGCGCTATTCGAAAAACGCATGTTGTTCCAGTGATAAGGATGTTGTTTTACGGTTTCGTAATATTTTCCGCTTCAGTTGATATGCAAAATGTTTATTGTGGCAATCAATGTCGTTATCGTTCGATAATTAAAATTATATTGTTACGTGTATGAAATAATGATTTTCTCACGGCTGTCGGTGAAGGTGATTAAATATAGAACGCGGCGGTTAACGGGTTAACTTTTGTTATGGTGCATTTACATATTAGATCTGTCGGATTGTTCGGATATTGTTCATTTTATAAAAATTTTATGTTCACCTTTGGATTGCATGAAAAAATTCTGACCGATAAAATCAAATTTAAAAGTAATGTACAAAAAGTGAACATTCGTTTTTTGCTTGATTTTATTTATGGTTGGTGTGATATTGTCAAGATTGAAAAGTTTCAAACAGATTTCGCAAACCTGAAGTTCTGAGAAAATTTGTTTTTAGAAAAAGCGAATTGAAACATCCTTCGTATGAGCTTACGACATGAATTAAATTTATATCATTAATCATTCGTGTAATCCTAAAATCTCATGGTATGGATCACGATTTGCGCAAAGACACATAATCTCGACCTCGTTCCATACAAAGCGACATAAATTAATTATTCATTTTTTCTTATTTACACGATCACAATTATTAAATTTTTCATATCAATTAATCGATTTTAATTTAAAAAAAATACATTTCTTACAATAAATATTGAATACTTATTGAAACTTCAAGAACATCACCAAATCAAATTTTCTTGGACAAAAGTTTAAAATCCCTGACTAGGACCCAGCTAGAAAGGTACCGAATAAAATAAAACCGAATCCTGGCAATTGTATCGCTTTGTGTCCAAGGACATGTACTGGACAAGTGCTTTATTATTTTTCGATACACCACGCCCGTCATTAAATCACAATGATAAAATTAACGTAACAAATGGTGGGTAATTGAATGAGTGATTGGGCTGTAAATGCGTTCGACACTTTGTTTTTTGCTCGGATTGTGTTTTATTGTTGGTTACATGGTTTTTGTGAAGGTGCAATGTATATTGTTTTTAACCAATGCATTTTGATATTGATCTGTTTGATTGTTGCATTTTTATTTATATAAAGGGTAGTTGAAGTTTTAATTAAATTTTAGATTATAGATTATTTGAAGCGAGTTTGAACGGTATTAAAATAAATAGATTATTTTAAAATAAGGTTACTATTTTATGTATGTCAAAAGTGTGTGTTTTCAGAAGTTAAGTATTGTAGTATTGTCAGTGAATGGGTGTGGTTAACATTTTAAAATAAGTAGGACGAAAAAATCTAATAATGTCAAAAAGGTCTAATACAGTAGTGGACAAGTACATTGGAATATATTCAGTGAATGCAATTTCCCTAAATTACATATGATGAAGATAATGGTAATATAAATTTAAATATTTTTTCAAAAATAGAATAAATAAGTATAGAATATTTTTTGTAAGTGTGAATCGACAAAAAATTAATTTGAAAATAATTGACTCAAATGAAAATTTTATACGCGCCATTCACACTTGATTCGTTTTGCATAATCGAACTTTTACCATGTACGCGTTCACATCGAAAATGTACCGTTTTTTCACAGCACATTTTTCTACATGTATTACTTTGACATTTACAATGTAAATATACGAAAAAAATCTCTAGTACAATACACGTGCTTAGTTTTTTTTTTCCCAACAAAGATCATGCAAGTCCAATATTGGAGTTCAGCCTTGATATTTGTCGCATAATTCGCTTATCTCTAATTGTTTTTTCAATACGTTGTCCGATATCAATGATTTATATCCTAATTCGCAACAAGTTCATGTAATAATGCGATTTTCAAAAGTAATTTTCCATTATTAAATTGATCGTTTCGTACGAAAACCTTTCTACGATTATCCTCATTACATTTCCCAACATCGACACACTTTACACGTTTCAACTAGGGAGTCCAAATTTACCGTAATTTTCATTTACCGATAAATTAGGTTTATAAAAAAACTATATTTTTATTACATTTCAAGGCTTCATCTTTTAGAGTAAAATTAACATATATTGGGCTCGTAGAAGTCAATTTAAAACCTATATTTGAGTTTACTCAAAAAGGGTGTCAGTGCTTAGCTGTTTGTCCTTAAATTAAAAGATTAAATTACCAATTGAGAAAAATGAAGAAAAAAGACATTTTTCGAAAATATCGGTTGTGTTTGTCAGTTTTTGCAAATTATATATGTCATATAAATGTACATGATAACAATTCAGTCAGGTTAGACTGTTCGACATGTAAAAGCGAAATTCGTTAATAATAAGATATGGTTAAAAACTGACACACATAACCTCCAAACTATGCGCGAAATTCATTAAAAAAATAATTTACGCTCTTATAATGCATATACAGTAAAACCCCCTATAACGACATGATAGATTCCACGTTATGGGGGGTCAAGATAATTCAATTTTAATTTTTTTTAAAAACATTTTTACTTGTTAACTCTTGTTTCAAATGCATTTGAAAAAAATATAAAAAAAAATTGTATTTGAATGCATTTGAACGATATAGAAAGTGATGTTACGGGGGGGGGGGGTTTACTTTATTACGTTAAGTATATTAATTTTTGTCCACGTTAAAACACGAATTTGTATGAAAGTGGGATAAAAAATAAAATTTGTTGATTCAAAAGTTAAAATTTACCAGTCATTATTTGAGTAAATAATAAATAGGCCCGATGTTAATAACATCGGCTGTGATTTGTTAAAAAACGGAAAACGATAAAATGTGAAAACCCGAAATGTGTAAATTTAATATTTAATTAATAAAATCAAAATAGTTCATTTGTTATTTTTTGGTGACATATAGGCAAAGCCAAAGGCCGTAGGTAATAAGCATCATATTATAGACGTTAACTGTACACGCATATAAAAACCATATTCGCGAAAAAGTCACGAACGTCATCGAACAGACACACAGAAATCCGCTATTATATACAGGGGATTTACCGGTAACAAACTCCCTAGCACACGCTCCAACACAAGCACGTTCATCGCAAACATCCAAAACAACACCACCGCCGCGTTTCCCAATCGAAAAGTCCCTTTTCCACCAACAAAACGGCCATTCGCGAACAATGCAGCCAGAGGTGCATTCGCCATCGTGGGAATGCAATTCGAATTCGCCGAGCAGCAGAGGACCGTTGCAACACCCACTTGTCCCCACGTTAATCTGACCTACACTATCTCTATGCACTTCGCAGTGTCAGGGGTGACAAACCAGTCGAAAACCGTTTTGCGTAATCGGCGACTTTCTCTGCGGAGTCGTTCGGTCGCTAATTTCTTTTTATTCGACGCAAAATTCGCTTTGATGAATATTCATTAGATTTATATAAAGAGGTTTCGGGCGGTGCGAATTTCGGAATGTGAAATTTGTTTGAAAATAGCGATTCGTTTGGGTCGATTTGTGGATGATGATTTTCATGTTATGGGCGTTGATGAAATGCAAATGTCGGTTTTTGATTGGGGAAAATGAGATAATTTGATGTTGAGAATGGTCGTGTTTCACGATTCGAATGAAACGATGTGTTATTGATTAATTGTGGATAAGGTATTTTCTGAACTACTTATTAAACAGATCGATGTACAAATCAGGTTATAATGTTATGTTTTGTTATTGTTCTTTGTGTGTATTTCTGTAGAAACGATTTGTTTTATAATTTTATTATCAGTTGATAAAATTGCTAGGTTTTATTTAAAAAAATTACTGCTTGTATATCTTGAATGAATTTGTTAAGTTTAATCGAATAAAAATATAAACATTTAATAGGATGTTTTCTATTTAATTTTTAAGTTATATTTTTTTCACTGTGTCATACATATATTTTCATTATTCAATTTATATGTTTTAATTAAACTGAAAAAAGTGACTAAATCAACACAAAGAGATTTACATATGCATATCCGTATAAAATTTTATTGCGTTCATTCATTTTATTATTTTATCATACAAAAAACATACTCTAAGCATAAAAACAACCCTACTTGCTAAAAGATAATCGATTATAAGAAAATTATCGATTCGAAATAAATAAATAAAGTGAAGGCGACAATCTGAAGATTTATCACTGCCTGTTTGCTGTATTAAATTTTATGTGGCTAGGTCGTGTCGTCGACATGTGAATTTATTTGTATATACTTACCTTTTTTGTCCGTGTTCCATATTCGGTGGTGTTAATTAATTAATGTATCAACGCGCGGATTTTTAGATCTGTATAAAGTATAATGAACGATTTCAAAACACAAAAGATGTAAAGACAATAGATTTTCAGGAAATCGAATTTCATTATAGAAGTCAATTTTGTAAGAAAAACAATTTTTGTTTAGATACTTTTGATATATAAATTGAATAAGGCTGAATTTTAGAAAGGAAAATTTTTAGTAAAGAAAATATTTCATTGCTTTCCATATAGTACTTTTTGGGCTATGAATCGTATATTTTTTTGTTGACTTTGTTCAAGTCGATCTTTTTGCAGTTTTAATGAATCTCGCCCCCGTTCAAAAATATTATCTGACGAAAATATATATTATAATTATCTAAATTCGCCATCAATTTTTTGTAGAGACAATTCAAATTGTAATTTTATTCAGCCGTTCCTGTCGAACGGACTAATTCCGAAAATTTATTGAAATTGCGGAGTTTAATCAACACTGACCTATCGTGATCCGATTCTTGGTCATTTTGTGAAAATTAAGTTGGCAAATTTGCATTTAAGATCGAAGTAAATAAAATATTTTCGCAACGTTCCAATATTGAAAGTCGTTTCGCTCTTCATAATTGGATTAGTTTCGCAATTCGATATTTAATTGAGTTTACAAGACACTTTTGAGAGCGCTTTGATTTTGCTGTAAATTTATTCAGCTATGGGATTTCAGTTGATGTTGATGAACTTTCTAAAGACAGAAATTGTAATCGTGATAAGTTCTACGAAGTGTTCTTTTTTTGACAATTCGAGATGTTTTTGGAATCCATTGTTTTTTCGAAAGGTTAAACACATAAAAAATTACCATAACAAATCACGACAATGGAAATTCCACTATTGAATTGCATTTAAGATGCATTTATTTATTTTGTGTTTTGAAATCGTTTTCGAGTATTATGGCTTGAAATTATTTTATACATTTTTATTTTATGTTTCTTCTTCTTGATCACGATCTTCAGCCATCTATAGAATTTTTCATAAAGTTTCACGGTGCGGATTTTCCGATTTTTTTTGTTTTGTCATTATCATTTTCTAATTTTTCAAATAGTTAAATAAATATTATTGATATGTATATAGTTTATCGTTATTAGTGTTTTTATTATTTTTTTCCCAATGAAATCAATTTTCAAGGAAATTTAATAAGTTCTTTTTGTATGTGGCAATATAGTGAATGTTTTTGAAGTGTTTGAATGTTTTAAAAAAAACATAATCTTTATGAACAAAGTGAATAAATAAAAAAAACGTAATTTTCGAAATTTTTTCAATCGAATATTGTATATGGTTGATTGCCATTACAGATATTGACATTTTTTAATAAGGTACATAATACAGAATTACATTACTATTTATTACATGGAAGACATTGACATTGAGCTCCTAAAGAGGATAAATAATTACAAAAATATTGCTTCATAAAAATATAAATATGATATGATCAAAAATGGAAGACAATTTATACACATTGAAATTGGAATTTGCACATCACAATTTGAATAGTGTAAATGAAAATATTTTTCAATATCTAATACTGTAAATATTCAGTAGTTTAAAGCTAAAATAATTCAAACAGTTTCAAATTCATATTCATAACGATCATCTTTGTTGATTCAAAACATTAAACAAAAACACCTCTTGTTCATTTTACTTGGTTTCTTTAAGCGTGGTGCGGAATCCATCTAAAAATATTTCAGCATGTTTGGGAGTGAATATCAGAGCTGGCCTTAAGCGTATAGAAAGTTCACCACAGCCTCCCGTTTGAAAACCTAGGAAAATATTAAAATTTAAAATAATACTATTAAAACGTTACTAAAAGTTAACCCAATATTATAATAACCTTTTTGTTTCATTCTATTCACAAGATCGTCTCGCAAAGCCGTTTTTGGACAAGAGATAGCCAAAAAGGTGCCACGGCCTCTTGTTGAATTTAACAAATGTGGGAATTCTTTTTCAAGATCAAGTAAACCTTTCTTCAGAACATTTCCGCTCTTGTTAACCATATCCAAAAGGTTTTCTTTTTTAATTGTGTTAATGACACATTCCAATAATAATAACTTTCCTGGATCACCCATCCATGTATTGAATACCCTGTATGGTTGTGCTGGCCTGAAAAATGTTCTAATTGTAATAAAAATATTGGTATAAAATTATATTCAATTTAAATATCTTCAACACACGATAATTCAGGAGAATGGAAATATCCTCCAAGTTGCATCTTCTTACTGAAAGTAACAATGTCTGGAGGCGAATCTAAATTAAAGTGTTCGTGACACCACATTTTTCCTGTTGGTCCACCACCTGTTTGAACTTCATCTATCAATAAAGCACAACCTTTCTGAAAATTAAATAAAACCTTATACTGGAGCCCAATTCTTTTTTGCAAATTATAAAAAAAAAATTACCTTTTTGGCAATTCGTTGTAATTTTTGAAAGAAATCTGGAGAAGCTTCATTGTCTCCCCCTTCAGACTGAATTGGTTCGATAACTATTCCAGCAACAGGAATATTTTTCTTGTTGTATGAATCAATTAAATCTTCGACTTCAGCAAGGCACCTTTAAAAGCATTTCGATAAAAATAATTTTGAAATCAAAACACTAATTAGTATTCTTTAAATAAACAATATAATACTTTTCATCTTCTGCTGCATTTTCTTTGATGTTTTCTTCTAATGGATATTTATATTCTGGAAATCTTGCAATAGGCCAATCAAACGCTGGAATATCTAATTTGTGAATGGCCTTTGAATGAGTAGTTGATAAAACTCCCAACGTACGACCATGGAAAGCACCCTGAAAATTTATCATATTTAGAAATACTTAACTCACAAATATTTTCCTAACTCATAATAATATATCATAGTACTATTGAGTAATATATTAAAATGTTAAAATGGTCAGGCTTTATCAATTAAATAACAAGAAAACATTGATTTTTAGTTATAACTAGTTCTAACTCCTTTTATCCAAATCAAATTTTACATCGCTTTCCGTAATAGTGTCTTATAGTTATATTAATACCTTGAAAGATAAGATGGATAAAGCTGGAGATCCTGGTGCTTGATTTATCATGCAAGAATCCATTTCTTCTTTAGAAAATGACACATTTTCTCCCCTTTGAGCACGCTGATACCAGATAAACATATTTTTGTAGGCGTTTTCATTTGAACATGAACCACACATCATAGTGGTAAGATTCGACAATCCTTTCGGTGCTACTTTCAATAATATTTGTTGTAATTTTGAAGGCCAGTCGGCACCAGGAAAAACACCTAAAGCAGGCCTGTTTACCAATGTTTTCTAAAGTTAATGAAAAGTTTATTATTACATGATATACAGTTACATATTATAAATGATTTTGTGGATTATTTACCAGGTTATGCTCGTCTTTGAAAACATTGAGTATATCAGGATGATTGTATCCTAAAGGCATGGATGAAATTTGAGTGTAAACATCTAATAAAACGTTGCCGTCAACATCAACCAAATAATTTCCATATGACCGATCGTAATCAGCAAACAATTGTACAGATTGGGCTTGCTGAAATATATATTGAATAATTTAATTTTAATCATTTTGAATGAGAATATGAAGAAATTTAAAAAGATTAAGTTGAACCTGAAGCTCGTTCAATTCTTTAAAAAGTTTTTTTGAGTTAGGTCCAGGAACGGCAGTTTTCACCGAAGGACCTGAAGGCTCATTCAAATTACTGGCAGCTGATATACTTCTTTGGAAGTTCAATCTCGAAATTAAATTCACTGAAATACAAAAATATATTTGATTGTAGTAATTCGGGAACATTATTTCATCACACTAACATTTTTAAACGGTCCTCAAAAATACGACGCAAATTTCGAAAAAAACAACCAGCGAAATTGGGTAGATAATTGAAATAGTCATTTTAAATAAAATTCGAATAAAGCGCCAATTTATTTATTAACAAGAATAAACGAGCGAGATAAAGAATACCCTTGAACGTGTGTTAGAGCAGGAAATAACATAACTAGGAACAAACCGCCAATTGTTTTCAATTTACATCGCGTTACTTTGTAGGGTTCGATTGAGCGATTCCACTACTAAGAATAACAATATTGTTTTATAATAATACTTATTTTATTATACAATACTTATTTGCTAAATGGGTCGTTTAAGTGTCGTCGAGGGGAACATCATCATCATCATTTGATTATTTTTTAGTATCTTAATATGGTAGATTTGTCAATTTACATTAAAATTAAATCATCTATATAATTTGTGAATAAATATACGATTAACGAATGAACTTTTCAAATTAATCGATCATTGACGTTTTAAACGTGAAATCGTAAGGTTTTAATTGTTTTTCAGTATTATAACTTATTTTGAAAATAATTAAACTTTTTACAGCATCATAAAAAACTTGCAATCGACATAACACAATAACGATGATACAATAAAAAAAAATTATATCAATTTTCATGAAAATCACAGAACGCCCCCATCAATATCCAACACGCGGATCCACGATCTAAATATAAAACCATACGTAAATATAATAGAAAACGTTATTTTAGTAAGCCCACATTCCCACCGATTATTGACGTCAATCGACAATAAAACCACGAAGCACAACAACTCACCAGCCCCGGAGGCCCTTCGAAGGTTGGCCCCGACCGCGGCCATCGTCTTTAATTCAACTCTCCTGGATATGATGCTGCTGGCAGGCTCCGGAGACGTCCGACGGTCTGCTGCTGAAGACGACGAGTGCCTGATTGTATTGAACTTGGCCGCGTCAGGAGGGGTAAAGGACGGGCATGCGTATTATGGCCGACGCTCTCTTCCCGATCGTTCCTGTGGCTTCAAATTTGGGATATAATCCGAAATGGGATGTCGATTGTTCTTTATGAATGTTTTGTTTGTTGTAATGCCAGGATTTTTTAAGGGGGGGGGGTTACAACTTTGTACAAACCCCCCCCTATAATGTCAAAGTAGATTCCATGTTGGGGGGGGGGATTCAAGTTTTTCAATTTTAATTTTTTTTTTTTTATATTTTTACGTTTTAAACTGCTTGTTTCAAATGCATTTGAAAAAATTTTGATTTGAATGCATTTGAACGATATATGAAGGGGACGCTATAGGGGGGTTTACTTAAGGTGACCATTTTTTTCAAAGCAAAACCAGTACACATTTTTACCCAACGCACAGGTTTGTGCTACCGACATGTTTCAATCAATAAATTTAAATTTCAACAATCAAAATGTTTGCTTAGGCGGCTTCTGCAAATATAACTCAAAGAAAAAAATAATGTTATTAATCTAATAATTAGACGTCAGCCAGAACAATATTTAGATATGGGTAAATCTGTACTGGTTTTACTTTACAACTGACCAGTACCAATGCCAAAAAAACCAGTACTGTACTGTTAAAAAAAGTACGAATGGTCACCTTAATTTACTGCATAAACGTTTCCTAGGATTATAAATGTGTTGTAGATCTAATACGTTCCAGAGATATATCTCAATATGAGTCTCATGATTTAAATATAATTTATTATTTTTGAAATAGAGGGGGGCGGGCCCCGTGCCCTCCTCCCCCTCGCTCTTGGTTGTGGTATGTTTGTTGTGTTGGTTTTTGATGGAATATTTTATTAAATGTGAGTTTGTAATATTTTAATATGTTAGATGGGACCAATTTTGAAAATAATTAAAAATTTTATTATTATTATAATTATATTGAGACATATCACACGATTGTGAATAAATTATTTAAACTTCTTGAATTTGCACACATTTTATATTTTCATGTAATGCCACGGCAATTGGCATGGCCATGCAATGGCAAAAAGAATCAATTTTAATAAAACAATATATTGATTAATAATCAAAATTAAAAAAAAAAAACAAATTAAAAAATGGATATTTTTTATATTATAAATCCCCCCCTCCCAATTTTGATCTTTATTTCAAAATTTTAAAATATGGAAAAAATCTAATAATAATTTGATAGTAGAAATTAACTTGTTGGAATTTAGATATTGTTAATTTCAGTAATTACGAAACTTGTTTTAATTTCAGAGTACATATGAACTTACTTCACTTGAGCAATAATACACAAATTAGACTTGCAAAATTAATATCTGAAGGTCGGATATGTGATAAGAGCTGCTGAAAGATAAGAATCGAAAGAGGTTGAATTGCATTAATGATGTTGGATTAAAACATTTGTCAAGAACAAATATAAATTTTATAAGATATTTATCATATTATCTCATTGAAAATTATAAGCATAATTTACTGTACCAATTAACTGAATCCCAAACATAAATAATTGATTATATACAAAATTACCGATCAAAACTAATACATATTGAAATATTACGTCGAGTTAATGAAATTTAAAAATGATTAGATATTGTTTTTTTATTGTTAAAAAATAACATTTGAACTTGACATGAATAGTTATTATCAAAAGGTTTTTTTTTTGATAAAATGTTAATACCCAGTAGTAGCGTTACACAATATGCACATTTAATGACCTTGATAATGTAATCATTGAAAGGTGTTGTAGAAGGTATTAATTAAAATTCCAAGATGTCTTTTTGAGCTGGTTTATTTCACTGAATTCTTAAAACCAAATAAAACTACTGAATTATAATATAAAAGAGCAGCTTAACGCACAAAATATCCACTGTATACAAAAAAACAATCACATACTTAATGGTAAAATAAAATTAACACAATGTTTGTGGAAACTTTAGAGCAAGTATTGTGCTTTTAAAACTAATTCTATACATTTATAAACGTACACAATACTTTAAAAGAGACTAATCCTTTAAGGTATTTGAAAAATAGAGCACTCTTAATTTTATTTTCAGCAGATATACAATCAAGCTATATAACGATGTTAAATAATTTACAGACCTTTATACCAATATGCAAAATATATTGTAATTTTATTACACCACATTTTTACATAATCCAAGTAAAGAAAATAGAATATATTTATAAACTGAAAAAAAATAATGTAAAGACATGGTTGAATTTCATTTAACTGAAAATGAATTAAATTTCAAAGATTCCGAAATTCATATAAGGTTTTTAAAAATGTGTGAAATTTTTAAAAGTATAAAACATTTTTACTTTCTTAACATTTGATGAATACATTTAAATTTCATTGGGTTTTTCAACAAATTTATTTGAATAAAAAGAATTACAAAAAAAAATTTGCATTCTAGAAAAAACCTATTGACAAGTATAAGAAAAATAAGTTCAGCTTAAATTATCTGGGTTTAAAATACTCTTCATTGAAATACAAAATAAATAATATGCAACTAAAACCCACAAATAAGGTAGTAAAGGATAGAAATAAACGTAGAAAAAATATACAATTAAGATATATAACTTAGAAATCTATACATAATATATACACTTTTATAGTAATGGCATTTCATCTGTTCAATAAAAATAAACACTAACACTGTTACACTAATTATTGATTGGCTTCAAAGAGTTTTTCTCGAAAAAACTTGATTTTCTGAACGAAAAATGCCTCTAAACTCTCAGCACAACGATAAAATTGAGAGTCCTTCGGATTGAAATATCTACAGTTATCGAATACTTTTGTCATGTCACATATAAGCTCACTTAACATATTATAGGATTGTTCGTTTATTTTCTTTTCGATCATTTGTAAATCTGAAACGGAAACAGAGGATGAACAAAATATAGTATAGAAACATTTTACATAAGTAGCGAAAAAAATTTACCCATAGGTTCTTTTATAACTTTATAGTACATCGGGGCCTCTCTAGGATCAACAGGCTCCATGAAAGGCCACGCGCTTCTATGATTTTGTATTTGTTTGATTAACTTTTTTAAATTTTCAAAATCCTTATTCGACAGTTCTTTCATATTCGCAAAATTCACAGAATTATTTTTTTGGCAATTAGGACAAATATATTCGTCGATATTATCGGCTTCTGATTGAAGAATACCGACACACCTACCGTGGAACCAATCTTGACATCGGTCACAGCAAATGTAAAACCTAAAACGCAGAAGAATACGATTAATCAAAAATTCAAACGATACGTAAAAGAAAAAACAAATAAACGAATACTGACTGAGAATTATCATAAGGTTGTTTACAAAGACAGTACAATTCCTGAGTATCCCGAGCATGTTTGCATTCACTGCATACAAATTCGTTGATTGTTTTGCTCATTTCTTCCGTGATTCCTACGCAGTCTCCGTGGAACCAATTATTACAATGTTCACAACCTACATAAAACCTAAAATGATAAAAAGTGAATTAATAAAACGATTGTGATTGAATATTTTAAAAATACTTCGATTTAATATCGTACTTTGTGTCATCATATGGTGTTTGGCAGACGCAAAAGAGTTTTTCTTTTTTAGAGCGTTGTCTAGAGCGAGATGAAGATGAAGAGTGAGTTGTGGAAGATATGTTACGATTATTATTACTACGTGGCTGATCGCGGCGTCGAGAACTACCGCCACTGATAGGAGTTATCATATTCGTGTTTCTAACCTCGTCTTGTTTGTTTCTTTCAGCTTTAGTGCGAAGAGCTAATTCGGCAGACAATTCTTTCTGAAAATCAAAACGACCATTAAAAAAAACTTGAATTCAATTATATTAATTTAACATGAACATTCGATAAATCATACTTGAATTTCAACGCCTAATTCTTTCTCTAATAAACATCTTTTTTTAATAATTAATTTCTTTAATAATTCTTTGTGACGAAATAATAAGAGCGGAAGTCTAGAAAGATGATGAATTCTTCGACGCTCGTCTATCGGAATTAAATTAGGTGAAGGTGTTAGTGGTGTCGACGTTGGTTGAGGAGTTGATTGAGATATAGCACGAGATGGGCGAGATCTATGAGAATTCATGGAGATTTTTGGCTCTTCGATCACTTCAGATCTGAAATTTTTAATCGTTCAGATATAAATTTTTGAAAAATTCAATATAAAATCAGAAACGAATAGATAATTTGAAAAGAAAAATTCACCAATACAAAAATTATTAATTACTTTTCATGATGGGCAGTCGAAGGTCTATTTCGTTTCCTAGGCGTAGCTTCAACCCATTCATCATCGTCAGTGTTCCTTGTCGAAGAAGTGGGTCGACGCCTGGACGAACAAATATTACCGGAATTAGAAGAACTACGAGTATGACTAGGAGAATCCGCGCCGCTGTTGTTGCCATTATTAGTAGGGTCGGGCTTCATTTGTCTTTCTTGATACCTCTGCAGCTGCAGCAGCTTTTCCTCAATTTCAGGGTTTAAATTATCTTGTTTCAAAGCGTTTTTGATAGCTGCGGAATCAAGTTCACATTACATACAAATTGTCAACGGTCAATTTCGACATCGAACGGTTAAAAAACGTACTTTGTTGAATGTAGTCGGGAGTGATAACAAACTTATTGGCCGAAGTCGCAGCGTTCACTTCGGACTCGTTCGCGACTTTGTGATCCGGCGATTTGTCTTTCATGTTAATCATTGCCGTTTTGACCACGACGTGCGCTGGAGGCTCAAGCGGGTCCTGGCCGTTTAAAAGTTCGGTAGTTACGACCTTCTTATTAGTGTTCGACTGCAAGAGCGCTGTTATTGTTTTTACTTGGTCCTAAAATTGCATAAAATAAAAGGTTTCATGTTATAAGTTTCATTTAGTCATTTTTTTTTCAACGAAAATTTTGAAAAATCAAACCAAATTGATCTATTGATTTTTTTTCGCCTTTCGAAAAATTATATAAAACAACTCAAAATAAATTATATAAAAAGAATATGGAATACGTGAACAATGCCTAATATCTCACGATGAAGATATTGTTAGTGAAAAATATAATGTGTTTCAATGAATGCAAAAAAATATTTTCATGAACGAAAACTAAACACAAAAAATAAAGTTAAAAAAAAGCAGGTTGTTTGTAATGAAACGCCATACATGTATTGTTATTTAAAATTATTTATTTTTAAAAAATTATAAATTACTAAATTTGTTGAATACAAAATTCAACAGTCAGGAAATAATTTTTGAAATCAACAGCATTAAAAATTATTCATACAATTAACAATACACAAATGGCATATTCATGTCACAACACAACACATGCACACACAATGTGAGTAAATAATTCACGACATATTTGTCCATTGAAACAGATTAGACAATTCACATTTATTATCGATATACTGTTGTTAACATTTCATATGTGGATGTAAATGAAAAAAAAGACAATACATGTTTCATATTACATGCTGAATAACATTTTCAATGCAAATCGATACACGAGTCTTAAAATGCAGTCAATTGAAAAATAATATAAAAAAATAACCAACACCCTGAATGGAATAGTAAAAGTATCATAATGGACGAAAGTCTTTAACAAACTTAAATAAATTTTTGGAAAAAAATTAACATCAACAAAACATTCAACTCGGCGCATCAACACTGAGATTTTGCAACTAGAGATGTTTCAAAAATAGAAAAATTAATACACATATCTGTAAATAAACAGTTTTAGGTTCGCAGTATAGTTATACGCTACTTCTTAAAAAATAAATATATAAAGTACTCCTTATCATTCACCTGATTAGTCATGAAAATGTTCGAGAGCAATCAATAACCTTATATACCCAAACATTTCAAGAAAAAATCCTTAAAATACTAAACATTAATATAACATTTACTTCGATAATTTAATAGTTTAAATTAACAAGAAAATTATAAAAATAAGTATTCATAAATAAGTGAAACAAACGTGTTTTGATTAACACACAACAAAATTTCAGATTGTTTAGTCAAATTTTTTTTTCAATAGTATCAAAATGTTCAAATTGGAATTTATTTAATCAAATTAAAATTATCGGTTGATGCAATAACTTTAAACGAGTTCAAAACTCAGAAAATTGATTGTTCATTGGCACTTTATTTTGAGGAAAGTCCTTCGATCAAAATAAATTATGATTAAAATGCATTGATATTTATCGAGTTTACTTTCAATTGTGATTTTTGGCAAGTATATGAATCAGATAAACATTATGATTATCATATTTACATTTAATTTTATAATATAATTAGGATATCGAATTAATTTATAAGATATTTGGTATATTATCACAGATCTACTTATTTAACATGTTTTAACTATTAACTGTAATATATACAAAGTAGAACAGTCTTCAATAGTAACGTAAAAATTACTTATTCACTCTCCATATAAATAAAAATGAATAGATATTCTAACACAGTGTTCCATTATAATTGACACATACAACTATAAATTCTTGTTACAAATTTAAGATACTTCAGTAGTGTAATTTAATAGTTCAATTTTAAATTCTTATAAATCTTAACATGACAAAATATCTATTCAAAAATTTGAATAATAAATAATACTAAACAGATATTCGATAAATGATTGGAGGCATTTATGATAGTTAAGTATAGGAATAACAAACCATGCAAAATCAACAATTTCTTGGCAGAATATGCATATTAATTTAAGTAAAACATTAACATAGTTTTACGTTTTTTATGATCTATAAAAAAACACCACTAAATAGCGATGTACAAAATATTAAAAAAAAAAAACAAATTTATTTGCCTAACTTTAAATATGAAATGCACAATATATGAAACTATTTCAATTCTCAGATTAAACCATAGAACATCTTCTAAAATCATTTCTTAACTATGTCAAAAAACCCAAATATTCAATAACCTAAGTGTGATATAAATTAATACACGTGTGGCTAAATATAAATTGTTCGAGAGTAAATCTAAAAATAATAAAACAATACCTGAGATATTTGGTTATGTTGAGGAGTTCGTACTGTGGTGATTGGTGGTGCGGTAACGGCTGGTACAGTCGGAGACGGCTGAACAGCCAAATAAAGTTTCGTAGGTCCTAACGCACCCTGTTTTCCCGTAGTTTCTTGCGCTGAAAATTTCATAAACCAAAATAAAAAATCACATTCGAAATGGCCCATTTGCGCAAACGCATAAAAACCCACCTTTGAGAAGCTGTTGCTTAACTTGATGCTGCACTAAAGCTAATTGTTGATGAGTCAACGAATTCCCCTGTAGTCCTTGCAGAACGATTCGAGGACCGCTTTCCAGCTGGACGATCTGTAACGGAATACGTTTGCATATTTAACCATGTCGATTACGCGCATACGATGAATACCGAGAAATATATCATACCTGCGCCGTGACAGTTTTGATGACCGTGCCGGGAGGCTGTCCGACGAGCAAGCGTTGTTCCATGATCTGTTCGTCGGTGAGCGGCGCCGCAGCTTGAGGAGTCACGGGCGGAGTCGGCGCTTGTATCGGGCTGACCAGCTTCACCGGAGACACGGGATTCATCTGCTGGGTGGCGGTGCTTTGCGCCTGCGCGATGGGCGCGACTTGTTGCTGAACGACGTTTTGCGCTTGGACGAGGGTGTTGTTCGCTGGTTGGTTGTTCGGGATGGCCGCGTCGACCGGCGCAGCGTTTTGGGGCGTCACGTGAGCCACGATCACCGCTTGGTTGTTCCCGATCGGTCTTATCAAAACTTGCTGACCGTTGATCGTGGCCAGTTGCAGTTTTCCGGCGGCCAACTGTTGGCCGATTCCCGGATCTTTGCAGTAGAGGTGTTGGGGAGAGAACGGTTTGTTTGCGTTGGACGTTATGACTTGGTTGTTCACTTGACGCGCGACTTGCCCTTGGACCATTTGTCCGCCTTGCATGATCTGACCTTGGACGACGGGAGAGTTGCTTTGAACTAGCACGGTTTGCATAGGTCTGTTGGTGGTTTGCAAAATTTTCCCTTGAGAAACTTGTACCATTGGGGATTGAGCGATTTTCACTTGATTTTGTACCACTTGCGGAGATTGAATCAAAACCTGTTGATTCCCTTGAACTACTAGCTGTGGTGTGCCTTGAGCGACGATCTTGCTTTGCATTGTTTGTCCACCGTTATTGGTAGCCGTCACGGCTTTTAAAGGCGTCTGCTGTCTGATTATCACGTTTGTGGGAGTCGTTGCCGTGGATGTTGTCAAAGGTTTGCTTGTCGTAATCGAGGGTAAAACTTTAGCGTGAGGTTTCACAGCCGACGTTACGGATATTTTGGGAGTAGGAGGCGCTCCGCCTGTCGCAATGATTTGACCGCCAACTGGAATATTTCCCGATTGCCCGGAAGCTATTACGTGCAATTTTCCATCGGGCATTTGAAGTAATTGCTGTCCGGCAATAAGTCCTCTAACAGTAATTTTTCCATCGGGTCCTCTAATAATTTGAACTTTTTGTGGTCCTTCTTTAGGAGTTTGATTCGCGCCTTTTATCAAAGATTGTTGTCCGGGAGTGCCCGGAGATGATGTGGATGTTTTTTGAACCATCGCCGGTTGACTTATGACTCGCGTCGTACCATCGGCCCCCTTTGTCATTAAAACTCTTCTAGTTCCGATGATCGTTTTGTTTCCGGTGGGTGTACCTGAATTAGATGTTAACAATGAAGTAAGAGCTGATTTTCCCGATTGAGGAGTTCCGTTTTTGTTTACTAATTTTATAGAATCGTCTTGAACAGCAACTTAAATTTGAAATAATTCAAATTATTTTTCGATCGAAATTTTAAAAATTATTTTAAGCGAATCACGCAATAAAATACAAAGCATGCGTTTTAATTCAATTAAAAATTGGAATCGAAAATTGTATGCACATTCTTTTAATGGCAAAAAATTAAATGGTCAGAATATTAATCAAAAACGGGCAGAATAAAATGATGAATTGTCAGAATAAAATAATAAATCGTCAGAATTTAATAACGAAATGGTCAGAATAGGTTAGGTTAGGGTTCTTAATATTATTTTGACTATTTAATATAAATTCTGACACTCAATTAAAATTTTGATCAAATCTCTGATCAATGTCATATAAATTCTGATAGATGGGATAAAAATTCTGACCAAAATCGTATATGAATTCTGACCATTTAAATAGTAGCCATTCATAATTAACGGTTAGTAATCAAAATTGAAACTCCTCAAGATTATATTGGTAGTAATATGAACATTCATGTTGATTGAACTATAAAAAAATAAAATAATTACCTTGCGACATTTCTTGAGCTCTTTTCTGCTGATGTGCAGCTCTTTGCATACGCAATTGCTGTTCCATTTTTTCTTTTATTTCTTGAGCAGAAATCTTCGTAGTCGTACTGACGATGGCCACTTCTTTTTGATCACTCCTCGACAACGGCAATTTCCCTGTAGAAGTACGGGTGATGGGAACGGCCCTTTCGACTCTTTCCCCGTACTGTTTTATTTCCCAAAGTTCGAGTTTATCTTCGTCGACCCATTCCTCAGTAACTTGAGGCTCCATACTCTGGGGAGACTCGGCTCTTTTTCGTTTTCGAAGACCGCTCCGAATGGACGTCACTTCCCTGATCATTTTGGGAACTTCCAAAGGTATTATAACTTTGCGTCGAAGATATTGCGTTTTGTCCAAGAACTGACCGACATTACGATGCTTCAACATTTCCAAAGATATGATTTCGGTTTCGGTCGTTATTTGATGCTTTCCGTCGTTATTTGTGGGTTTCGTGGCCATATCTTCCCAACGTACGCACGCCCATATGATTCGCATTTGAATCGAAACGGCGGACAAAGACGCAAGATTCACCGTGCGATATAACCAGCACGTTTTGAATGTCGGTCTAGCGCAAGGGTAAGGCCATACGCAACTGTTAGGTTTCGAATTGTGGTTGAAACCGTTGGCTTGCAAACGGCCGCCGTTTCTCGCCAATTTACTCAATTCGTGGGCGGGCAACACCATGATACTTTTAGCCTTGCTTTTCGTGTGAAAAGTCGAACAGAGTGGATATTTGACGGTTGTACGTTTCTTCTTTTTGTCCAATGTTACGATTTTTTTCAGATAAATTTTTCCCATAGTGGACGTCGAAGAGTAAACTCTGACGCTGCCGTCTGGGGCTAATTCGGTTTTCACTTTCTTTTCGTCTTTTTTCACGGAGAGTTTGCCGAAGAAAAATCTCCTGTTGTAAGCTGCTCTATAAACGGGCTTATACGCCGGTTTGATATCTTCTGAATTTATGTGTGACTTAGATTGTTTTCCTCTAGTCGATATTCGAAGTTTAGGAATTGGAGGACGATCACTATCTACATTAATATTATCATCTACTTGTTTAACTATGCTAACATCTCTCAATCTTCTTTCTCTCTTACTTCTTTTTACAGATTCGGAATTGTCTACGACTTTTTCACTATCGGTCATGCCAACTAGATCGATTTCATTTTCACTAGAAACACATTGATCAAGCTCCATCTCGTTGCCGATTGCAGGAATCACAGATTCTTCTAGAATATTTTCAGACTTCACGCTAACGAAACTTTCAAATGTGTCGTTATGCACATCTTTCAATTCCATATTGATTTCGCACTTTTGTTCTGAATCTAACTCAACTTTGAACTTCTCACTGAATTTAACGATACCGTTAAGATGTTTTTCATCATAATTTTGTGCCGATGCTATTGCAGAAGTGAGATCTTTAAACACCTCATTTTTCATTTCGGATGTAGACAGCTGTTGTTGAGATTGAGTCTTGGATGATTCTTTTGCAGCATTCGAGGTTTGAACTTTGCTCAGGAGGTGAAGTAAGTCTTTGCGGAGATTACTTTTTCTAATACAAAGGGGAGAATAGCAATTATTGGTAACGGACGATCCTTGTGTCAAAGCAGCGGTGTTCACATTGCACCCTATAGTATAACATTTATAGGACTTTGCAAATTGTACAGTTTCAGTGTATTGTTGTCTAAGTGTTTGTATTTCCTTATTTAGATCAAAAGTTTTCTCACTTTTTATCTCTTTTGTTCCAGAAGTTACATTTTCAGTCAATAAAGAATTGTCATTATCATCGTTTTCAACATCTACACTTTGGTCCTCTTCTTTGACATTTTCATCTTTTATCGGCATGAAAAGGTTTTGGTCAAATTTTCTTTCTTCTAAAACTTTCAATTGCAAACGTCTACCGAGTAAATCATCGAGACGAGATTTTCTGGCAATTTTCGGATAAAGAGTACGCGTCGATGAAGTCAAGGCTTTTTGAATATCGATTTGTTCAAAAAATTGCGGTTGACTTACTGTTTTTAGAGCCTTTATATTATAAGGAACTAAAAAAAATACAAAAAAAAACGATTATTTAATAGCAAATATAAAAGAAAACATTTTCATTTTAAAGTCAAAACATACTTTGATCCGATATCTTTTCATCTGAGTTCCCATTTAACAGATATTCATAGGTTTTTGGTTGCACTACAATGATTTTCGTTTCATTGTCGATTTCAACCTGGACAAAAACTTTTTGCGGGCCAGAACTTAAATTAGGACGACGTTTAGGATGACGTTTAAATTTACGAGTAGCAGAATGCCACAACCAACCCCACTGTCGATGCATACGATACTCTTCCCCCTTTTGTTTCCATATCTAAAATTATAAAATGTATAAAATCATCTGATGCTAGGGGAAAATTATATAGAATGATGAATACAACTATAAATTTACCTGATGCTTAAACGGTACAGGATATCTTACAAAAAAAGCTATTTTATTTCGTTCTTCTTCTTCCTCCTTTTCTTTTTTCTCTCTTTTTTCGATTTTCTTCCTTTCCTCTCTTTCAGAAGCGGTAGTACGTTGTAATCTGACATGGCCTAGTTGTTCATGCCACACTGGGAGAAATACTACATTTTTTATACAGGCCTGAAAACCAAACAAGTTTAGATAAAATATTTTACACATTACTATATAAGCGTAATACAGAAAGTATTATTACTTGTAAAACAATAAGAGCACGAGCAAAGTCTCTAGGAACATTAGACGCTTGAACCGCTTGTAACCAAGGTTTTCTCAAAATATTCCAATTTGGATGCATAAATACAGTAGACACGCTATTTTCTAATTGTACGAGGGTTTGTCTTAAGGTATTTATTAGAGTCGATCTAGTACCTGAAATTATTTAGATATGTTATTACAAAATTAATCATAGTTCAAGATTACACATTACGAAATATTAAAAATATATTTTCATATCGTTTACCATTTAAATGGCCTGACCATTTGAACTCTTGGGAACAAGTTAATGAAAATTTATGAGCTAAATGTCGTTTTTTATCTCTCTCCTCGTTTCGTTGTGGTTTATTTAAAGCCATAGGATTAACAGTATATTGGTTCACATAATTACGGAAACCACTGTCATTTCCTAATTTAAACAGCAACGTACCATTAGAAATTTGATTAACTTTAAGTCTCGTTAGTCTTTGGCTTTCAAATTCTGAAAAAAAATTGAAAAATTAAAACTGGAAATAGAAAATGGGAAAATATACTAGACAACGGAAATCGAACCTTCTGATTTTTTATCGCTGTCATCGGCCTTTGATTTTACACCATTAGTTGTGTTATCGTTACTATCTTCATTAGGAATGTCAACTTTGCTAGACGAATCGGCAACATCGTCCGAGTTGATCTTGCTTATGTTGACATCTTTATCTAAAGGTTCAGAATCTACTTCCATATTGGAAACATTTTTATCATTATTATCGCTAGATTCATATTTTTTTTCGGCTCTATCCTTTTGCATTTTTAAAATTGCAGCATTTTCAACTTCGATATAAGATTTTCTAGTTCCTTTGAGTTGGTTGGTTACTCTTTCGGTAATTTCCATTTGTCTTACAATTTCTTGTTTTAATTCTAACAATTCCCTATACAGACCGCTTTCCATGTCTCGGGCGTCCAAACGAAACATCAATTCTTCGAGCTGAGGAACCGTAGAATAATACCAGACTTTTCCGTCTTCTGATTCTCTGTAAATATTTAGAAAAATTTATGAATTTAAAACGATCCACAAAAGAAAGATGTCGAATCAGAGCCGTGGAACAAAAAATTAACAATAATCAGGTTTTGATAAGTTACAAGCATAAAATAATGTTTGTTGGCAAAAAATTAAATGGTCAGAATTTTAATCATTCAATATTTATTCTGACCTTTTTGATAGAAATTCTGACCAATGTCAAGTAAATTCTTATAAATGGGATAAAACTTCTGGCCGTTTAAACAGTAGCCATATTTATATACTCACACAAAAATCCTTCTGCATATAAACCAATATTTTCTTCCGTGTCTATCGAAACCCAAGTGTTCGTGGCGACAGAGGAGACCTTGTTTTTCTATATCTGATATGCAATCGGTGACACCTTGTAGTCTGTGGGTTTTGCACAAGGCACACTGCCAGTCTTCCGAAGGCACGTCCACGAGGGGAGGATCCACGCATTCGAGATGAAACACGGCCGGACAGGTCTCGCAACACAGCAGATCGCCCAGCCGGTGACAAGATCGACAGTGATCGTCGTAATGAATAGATACTGAAAATGGCAAAAATTGAGGTAAGGAAAATGTGAAAAGTTAAACGTGAAAACGCCAAAAGCGCCACAATACCTTCACTGGTCAAGTCTTCTCTGATGGGATTCGTGATGAGGAACTGGTCGCACAAAAACTCTAAAACTTTGATTCTGTCGTCGACCCCGGTGAACGGGTATTCGGAAGAACTTAGCGTCTGGAGCACTTCGCGATCGAACGACTTGTCGCTCTCGACGTAAACCCGCAACACTTCGGGCCACGTCATCACGTCCAACATGTACAGGGTGATGTTCACGCTGTCCTTGTGGTCGATCGGCCCGAAGTGAGTCTGCTGCGAGTCCTCCTCCCGAAGCAACGCTTTCAGGAGGGCGATGTGAATCTCGACGAGCAGATTGGTCTGCTCGTCGCACGAAATAGCCGCACACAGGTCTTCGTACCGGAACGGGGACAGCCGCACGGGGTGCCGGAACCGCCGCAAGATCTCGTACAGGGCCGAGACTCTCAGCGCGGCGTCTTTGGGCACTAAAAGGTCGTCGGACGACTCGGGCAGTTCGAGTTCGGGTATTGATCGTTCCCGTTGAATCCAGAGCGGTTCCGGACTCGGCGGGCGGACGACGGTGCGCCTGATTTCCCCGGGGGAGATGCGTCCGCTTAAAGAAAAGTCGCTGTCGCTAGCCGGGTCGGGTTCGGGGCTAGATTCCGATTCCGATTCTAGTCTGTCTTCGGGTTCCGAGGGTTCTTCGCTGTCGTCTCCGAAGTCAGAGCCGTAGTGGTATTCGGATTCGCGGGCGTCCGCAGTTTGCGTGTCGTAAGTGCGGGTGGAGACTCCGCCGGAGCGTCTTCCGGTTTTGGTTTGGGGTTGAGCGGTGGGCCTCTTGGCGGCGCGCCCCCTTTCGACGGGAGGGGGGGGAGGCGCCGGGGCGCGTCTCCCGCGCTTTCTTGACGACCGACCTGACATGGCGTGGCTTCAGTGGCCGAGCGCGCGCCCCCTAGCCGATGCGCCCCCCGCCCCCATGCCGGCCCCCTCCACCGGGACGCACGTGCGCCCCGCCCGCGCCCCGCGCCCCCGTCCTGCTTTGACGCGCGGCAGAGTGCGCTCGGGCGCTGACAGGCGCTGGCGTCCTATCGATCAATGGCGGACGATGACGCCGCGGAGGGTTGGGCGGCGGCGTCCCTGTTCGATTGAGGATTTGTAGATGCGGGGGTTCGGCGCGCGTGACGTTCGCGGGGGACGTTTGAGGGTTTCGGCGTCGGCGGCCGCGTCCGATCTTCGGTTATTGGGCAGCGGGCGCCATCTTGAACGCTCCCCTCGCCGCGCGGTTCTCCCCCCCTCCGCGCGCAATGCGACCTATACACTTTCCGTCCGGCACGAGGTCTTCGAACACGATCAATTTGCCGTCGCGTGGTTGAAAATTTAAAGGATATAGCCGTTCGCGGTTATAGTCGCTGCGAATTATTGAATATTAGTAAATAGGTTCGATGTTGATAACGTCGGTTGTGGATTTGTTAAGAAATGGAAAACGATAAAATGGGAAAACCGATTTGAATATTTAATTGATAAAATCAAAATAGTTCATTTAATGTTTGTGACATATGGGCAAAGTCAGTAGTTAGTAGGTAATAAGCATCATATTATAGACGTTAACTGTATACGCATAAAGACCATATTACTTTAAAAAGTTGCGAGCGTCATTCGAACGAACAGACGGACGCACACAAATCCGTGATTATAAATACGGGATTTGCAGTTTTATCGACTGTGAATTATTGGCTATTTGCAACAGTAATTGTGAATTATTGGCTATTTGTAGTTACAATATCTTTGAAATCAGGTAGACTGAGTAAGAAATAATTAAATAACGTGTCTATTTACCGATGTTCAAATGTCGTGTTTAAAATACTCAGTTTAAGAATATTGAGTTATTGCCGTTAGAAAATATCACCAACAATGAACTGAATACATATTTAAGATTTAAAAGTAAAATTAAATGCGAGGGTCGTCCCAAAAAAAAACGAAACAAAAATCTTTTAATCGTAAATTAAATAAAAACAGAAAAAATGAAATCAGATTTCCCTTTAATTCGTATTTTGCCATTTGATTTTTATTTTATCGTTGTTACATTTTTTTACATTACTAGCGGATAGTACCCGGCGTTTTTCGGGATTTAAATTTAAATAAAATTATTTTTTAAATTTAAATTCATTACAACAAAAGCATAAAGCAGGCCGCGTATTGTCAATTGTTAAAATAATACGCGACGCGCCAGACGATTTTTATATATAGGGAAGAAAATATTTTTTTGCAAATAACAGCCAATGCAACAATGCAACTGCAAATAGCCAATACAATTTGCAGTTACTGTAACTGCAAATAACCACATCCTTTATATAAACGTTAAAATTAATTGAAAAAATAAAAACGAAACAATTTAAATCGATATACCGTCGATCAAGTACGAATTTTTATTTCGATTTCCGACTCTCGATAAAGCACAAACAAATTCGCGCTCGCAAAACAAAATCGTCTCGGTCCGAATAAAAAAAAACGAAAAGAAACGTCAAAACGAACGCAGTCTCGCTTTCAAAACAAATAAACAACGGCCGCGAAATAAACATCGAACGTGCGTTGGCAACTTTGCGCACATCCGGCGGCACGTGCGGCGCGAATTTACAAATCGCCCACCCGAACCGAAACAATCGCCCACAAAAATACGAACACATTAAAACAACCACAAAATCGCCAAAAACCGACGAAAACTCGAACGAATCTCGATTTCGAAAACACGATCGGAAACGAAAACTCGACTCGACTCCGCGCATGCGCGGCCGCCGTCAGAGTGCGCGGCGATCGCACGTCACATAACCTCGAAGGGGGCGCAGCCGCACTTGTCCACCGCTCTTTCTCAACCGGGGGCGAAGATGTACGAGATGCCGCGCCTGGTGGTGTGGGAGAAGCAGGCGGTGCCCCTGCCCGGGGGCATGTACCGCGTCCCCAATTTGCACGGGGCGGGGGCGGGCGGCCCGACGGAGAGGCGCGACGACGCGGGGCCGGACATCTTGGCGCAGGTTGTGCGGCTGCTGCAGGTTGTGGGGCGCGACGGGGGCGGAGCGCGGGCGGGGGCGCAGCCCCGGGCGGCCGGAAGTCGGGGAACGCGCGGCGCGGCGCCCCGACCAACACTGACACATTTCAAATATGTCCGCCGACCTTTCGGCGTTCTTCGCCCCTCGCCCCCTGCCCTCGCTTCGGTTCGGTTTTGTCGCCAAATTTTCGAAAATGTCGGAGGTTTCGCCGTTTGACGTTTCGAGTTCGGCGGTGACGTTGACGTTTCGGGTCGTCGGATTCGATCGGGCGGTTGCTTTTTTGTGATCTGTTGAATATTTGACGGTTTCGGCTGAAAATCGATGGTTTTCGATAGATCGATGCGAAAACTTTTCTGATCGCCTTTTGCATTTTATTCATATTTTTACATAGACAAAAATAGTAGTTTTTCAGTTTGTTTCATAGTAGTTGTGTTGTGTCAATATTATAAACATAATTTGCAATTCATATACAAACTTTTAAAGTTCCAACAATCGTGTTGATGTTTCGAGTTCGATCGTGTGGTCATTTTTTTGTATTTACTCAATATAATATTTGACGATTTCATCCAAAAACCGATGCTTTTCAATAGATAGATACAAACTTAAGTAATCACCTTTTGCATTCTAACCCTCTTCAGATTTTTCATCTCAGACCTCTTCTCAACACCAACAAATACTTCACAAACCAACGCATACACGATGACCTGAAAACTCCATCCATCCCAAACTCCATAAAATTCCAATTCACCAATTTCTTTAATTCCATTCGCAACACCTGCAAAAAAACTCCAAGAACACTACACAATAAACATAATACCTCGGCCCCGCAACATTCTGAATGAATTTCCTTATGAACCTCCTTGAATTCCCCCTGTAAATCTTTTCATCTCGTCATACATCATTGGATATCCGACAACTCGTCCTACTTCATAGGATACCCAGCACTGCATGTGCTCCTTCATATATCCTAAACTCTAGTCTTTCTTGGCACTCGTTGTCTCTCCGTGTTCCTTCAAATGTGGCAATCGGACCTGGTTTCAGACACCACCGAGCAAAGACAACACGAAGGCCTTTTGTATTTTACTCATATTCTCACTTAAACAAAAATAATAATTTTTCAGTTTGCTTTCGGATTTTTAACATTGTAAACGATCATTGCTCACAATCAGTTTGTTTCATAGTAATTGTGTCAATATTATAAACTTAATTTGCAATTTACATAAAAACTTTAACAGTTCTGCGCCTCTCCCCGTTTCGCATGTCGTTCGCCGAATCGTATAAATTATCATATAAGTTGATAGGTATCGTTTTCAATATTAATTTTTCTTTGCAGCGACCCTCGAAACAATTAGAAATGTTGGAATCTAGACAACTACGATTGTTGGAACAGTTAGAAAGTCTACAAAAACAAATGCAGGCCATGAGAGCGAATTTCTTATCGGACAACACTACATCTCCTAAATCGACGACCGAGAAGAAGCACAAAAAAGTATATCGAACATCCCTCTTCATATTTTCAACTTAAACCTTACGTAAAGATTATGTATATTTTTAGATACGAGAAAATCTTCCAAACGATATAGTGATAAACGTGAGCCCCGATCGCCCTCCGTTTTCATTAATATTCCTACAACAACGACTCAACATAGATATAGACTGTCACACTCATTCTTCTGTTCCTAGTCTGACGCCTGCGATTCGAGAACTCAACGATCGATTGACGAACTTGAGCGTTTTCAATTCAAACTTCAAGATCACCCTTATTTGGAAAAATGGTGAGATCAATACACAGTTGTGAGAAATAATATATTTTTTAACCACTCGTCTCAAAATGTAATCTTTTATTTTCAGTCGGGGCATATTCAGAATTAATCGTCCCGTCTGTGCCGTTCATAATATGCGGGGAAATCAATATTTTGAAGTACTTAATGTCTGCCATGGATTGCCCTCTTTCTTATTGTGATACTGATTCTTTTTGGCAAATCGATTCCCTATTAGATGTTTGTCATAAGTTACAAACTACAAAAAATACCAAAGAGAGGCGCCAAACGATTCAAATGTTGTCTTCCAAATTAGGAAAAGAAAAATGGATCAACGGAGGCTCGTCCATGTCAATTGTCGACATTACCGCATGGAGTATTTTAAAGCAATTAAAAGCACAAAATGAATTGACTGGAAATATGAAAGCTTGGATGCAAAATTGTGAAAATCATTTTTCTTAGTTTGACACGAGAATAAACATAACACAATATTAATTGTTTTTTTTTTTATTAAAATATTTTTGGCGACTGAAAAACTGAAGAGTTACGAAGTCTTTTTTTTTACAGGTTACAAGAACTTTTGGAGATTAAAATGGTTATGTATCATGTCCAGCAATGAGTAAACATCATTTGGGTTTTCTATATTTGTGAAAGATCAATTATTGAAATTCATTGTAAAAGAAAATACCAAGGATATTTTAATGCAGCGTTGATTGATAATGAGTGACGAGGCTTATTTTCATTCAAACAAGAACATCAACAAATAACCTTGCTGATTTTGGGTTACTGAAAATGCCAAGGAAACAGCAAAATGTACTATTTGGTGCAGTGTTTTCTGACATTCAATAATTGGTCTTTCGCTGGAATAAAAAAAGCCCAATAAGTTTCGATCATTGATGAACATTGTGTGTATCCAATTTAAACTCTAAAAGATGCTCTATGTAAAAGAAAATTAAAAAGACAGAAAATTAACACGTTTCGACTTTTTTAAACCTTCAGTCTTTTAGTGACTACCTTATAATTAATACCATCATCATCATTGTCGACCCGTTTTGTGCTCACTGTAAAACAAGGTCTCGTCAAATATTGGGGGTCTAGGCTATATACCTTATCCGAAAGCCAACCTCGTATTGATAAGGGACATGTACCATAAGAGCCAATTCGCCCATGCTAACGGAGAAGGCTTTCGTATCAACGGTACGCAAGTTTATGTATTAGACTTTTTGCTCACTGACTGGCACAAAGCAAATCGCAATGACCACCCGGGGAGCAAATTGCGCCCTCGCTGGCTCCTTTGTGATCGCAATGACCACCAGTTCACTAGTTAAAGAGAAGTTCTAATTTATATAGATTATACGCTATACCTTTTCATTCAGAATTAATTAATTAAGATGATAGTCTGTTATAAATTATGTAGAAAGCATTTCCCATCTAGTTCATCTAAATGATCGTGCGATAATCTTAATTGGAATAATTATGTTATTATATTATACTTTGTTCTCGCATCCCTTGATATTTGAATCCTTGCATGTCATTTAAAATGTGTTAGTTGAAATTACAGTAAACTCTCGATTATCCGGGGTAATGCTGGGGAGGATGGTCACGGATAATTGAAAAACACATAATCCGAATCGTGAAATTTTTATTTTATTTTCGAATATAATATCATATACACAACACAAATTTTTAACACACTATTTTTATATTCATTATTTATCAAGAAAACACAAACAAATAAGCAAAAATATAATATTTTATCATAAATACGAACATCCCCTATATATAATAGCAGATTTCTGTGTGTCTGTGTATCTGTGTATCTCTCCATTCGATGACGCTCGCGACTTTAAAACGACGCGTCGATACGATTATTTTTTTCCATCTATAAAATTATTCTTCATGCGTATATGGTCTTTATGCGTATACACTTGACGTCTATAATATCATACTATGAAAGCGTCTCTATTGACTTATGCAATACGTCGATTATTACGCAGTGGAAAATATATTTGAATCCTCTATACATGTATATAATCACCGATGACAGATAACAAATGAACTGTTTTGATTTTATGAATTAAATATTAAATATTTAAGTCGGGTACACATTTCGGGTTCACACAATCGGGTTTCCTCATCTTATCGTTTTCTGTTTCTTAACAAATCACAGCCGATGTTATTAATATCGGGCCTATATACTAGTAAAATATAAAAAAAGAATTTTTCGCTTTTCCAATCATCAAAAGTTTCATTTTATGAGTTCCTGATGCATTTCCACAACACAACAGTTATTCTTTCTTTAGACGATTTATGTCCAGGAACGGACTTTTCTTTCATCGAAGCTAACATTTTGTTGGTAAACACTTCTAGTACAAGCCAGTTTCATCTGCATTAAAAATTTGATTAGGTTGCAAATTTCCTCTTTTTTTGTCGATGTGAATTTCGCTTCGTTACAAATTTGAATTAAAAAATATTTATTTTCAGGCACGGATAATCCGCAAACTGGATAATCCATGCACGGATAATCGAGAGTTTACTGTAGTTGTTTTTTTTATTTTTTTGATTTTTAAGTTTATTTTATTAGTCGGGTATTAGTTGTGTATTAATATGTAATGTTATTGTTATTAGTCAGTTATTAATTATGTATTAATTTACTTAATTTTGGGTTGAGAAAGATTAATTTAAAGATTAACAGAGAAAACTGTTTGATTATTATACTTCAAGAACCACTATTTATCCATTTCTGGACAAATGATTCTCTCAACTGACTCTCTCTCTTGGTAATTACGTTGAAACTACACCCTCTAGAAATTCATAGTTAAAATTTAAAAATGAATTGCATTACCATTTCTACTATATTATACTTTCTTAAATCATATGTACTCCTAGTAATTTTGCTCAAACTGCGCAGCCTAAGAATCCGATATTAAAATTAAAAAAATAATTTCCCAAGCATTTTGATAACACTTCCTCAAATCATATGTGCTCCTGGTAATTGTGTTGAAAAATATCGATTTCATAAAAAATGGTAAAATGGTAAATTTTTCAAATTCAAAATCTTCACTTATTTTTTCAATTTAGGAATAAGGTAATGGATTTCACAAATAAAACAATTATTAAATCACAGATCATTGTATTGTGATGAAAATACAAATTTCAATAGTCACATTTTTCTTATATAATACAACTAGTCGAAAAAGGCAATATACATTTGGAAATAGAAAAAAATTAAATCTAATCAGTACTTTCAAAAAGTTTTCAAATGTGCGAGCACACACAATATATAAATTTTATTATATTTTAGTCAGTTCAGGAAGATTTCTACAATAATAACATTTGCACTGATAATCAGTTACAAAGCCGAGATCAAACAATTTTATAACAACATCTATATAGTTGACATTTCACTAATACACTCGTTCATACCACATATATAAACTGTATAATTATCATAAAAATGATAATAATTCGTTAAACGGTTTTAAGCATGCTTCATACTTAATAACCATTATAGTATATATTTTATTGATGATTTTCAGTATAAGGCTACATGCATGATAAAATTTATAGTTTTGGTGAACAATAAATTTAAAATATTTAATATTAAAATTCACTAGTTAATGTTGGCCCCTTATACGTATTTATATGTGTATAATATATTTTGACTAAAGTTAAAAACACGTATCTTCTAGTGCTGGGAAAATTAAAGATGTCATGCATTTTAGGTGAATTTATGTTATGTATTTGTATATTTGAAAAAATTAAATGTACGTACAAATTACGAGTTATAGGCAGTGTTAATTTTTAGGAGTATTATGTTGTGATTTAAAAATGAATGTATCGATTATATGGCACTATTTTGATATATAAAAACTTTAAGAATTTTCCTGATTAAAAGCTGATAATTACACGTATCGACACTCGTATAATAGTAAAAAGTTGTTGCCAAAAAACTTTGATTGTGGACCTAAATATATAAGTGATACGTTGAAACGAAAATATGAAAAATGTGAGTTAGAAGCAATTTTAAATCTAAAAGGCATTCTATAAATTTTTTGAAAATACATAAGTAATTCTAATTACATGCTATCAACATTTGGTATTAAAAATATATAAATAATAAATGCTTACAAATACAAACAATACTATCAATTCAAATTTTCTAATCGGTACAAAGAAGACCGATAGGGAAGACAAAATACAGAAATTGAGTTATGTATTTACAAAAAAAGTGTTTAAATAAAAACTTATATAGTATAAATCACAGAATTTTACATATATACAAAGTTATTTGGACAAATTTAATTTTGAACCTGTTCATATGAAAAAATGTATAGAACTAATTACATTTAAGGTTCAATTTTATAAGTCCTTATAATTATGATTTGTGCCAATTAAGAATACTTAAAATACAAGTTTGATCACACAATTTAAGTGTCATTAGTGAAATACGAAAATTATTCACTAAAATTAAATATTCACAAATTTTTATACAATTTTACTATCGCACTTTATATTTACATAAAAAACTATAAATAGTTAAGTAGACTTTCATATGTGAATTGTATCTGTAATTACAATATCACTACCAGAAATTTCTTGTCAAACAAAAGATGAAAACCCTGGTAATGGAGCTCGTGAACGAGCCATGTTATTCATTATTATTTGTCCACCATTTAAACTCACAACCGCACTACCTTCAGGTTCCGAGTCCGTGTAACTTGAATAGTTTCTAACTGGTTTTTGTTTTTTCCATGATTGTCGTAAAGAATCGTTAACATTTGCATAATGGTTGACAAATGAGTGTGGATCAGAACGCACACTTTCATTTTCACTTTCAGAACCCTGAAAAATATCAACAGATTTAGTAAGCATAATACATCAAATACAAAAATATTTTTTTCAAAAAGAAAAAAACATATATATATTTACTTGTGACTCTGATGAACTAATTTCTGATGGCTTTTCGGTTACTGAACTATCATCTGGATTTTCATCATAATCTTTCAGACTTTCCTCATCACTGTGATATGCAACTGATGCTGGTGATGGTCTAGGTGGAGACTTTCCAAGAGGAGGTGGATGAGCAGGAGCAGCCTTAGCTCTAGATCCAGTTAGTGTACTGCCGAGATTAGCTTGAGCACGCCGCAGGGTACCTGTACTGCCTAAATTTCCATTTCGCCCGCTTCTATACAAATCTAGTGATAATTCACCTCTTTCTTCACCATCCATTGCCATTGATTCTTCTAATGTTTTTTGTGCTTCTTCTGAAAGAAAGCCTAAGTTGTAAATAATAGAATGAAAATACATACATAACTGATCACATTACTTCATAAATTCATGTTCTTACGTTTATATTTATAGCTTTTACTTTTCACACAAAGTATTGCAATAACCATGATAATAATGATGATAGATGTAGCAGCTAAAGCAACCATAAACCATGTTTGTCTATAAAATGGTCTGTGTTGCAAATAACCGTATTCTAAGTACAATTTAGAAGGAGTCATTATAATGTCATCAGAATAAGCTGGATAACTGATGCCGTACATATTATAAGAAATAACTCTAAAAGAATATCCCGTAGATGGCAGAAGAGTTTGATATGAAATCGTAAAATCTTCCAATAATCCATTATTTGTTCTTGTGACAGTTTCCCATCTGAAGTCATCTGCAAATAAAATTTTGATTTAAATCCAAGTCGCGATTTGATAATGTCTTTTTAATGAAAACTAATGTTTTAGTTATGAATTAACTCGGATTATTGACATGAAATGTGAAATGAAAACAAATCATCAAGTGCTTAGGTATCAAACAAACGCATAGATTATTCAAGAAAAAGATTAATACTATTTTACTCTAAATGAGTTATATTTTAATGAACTCGAAAAAATTTGGACCTAATATGAAATTTTTTTTTAATTATTGTGTGTTTTCCAATATATCCAGATTTTCAGTATTTATACTGACAATCAATTTTATATCAGTTTTTTCCTTGAATAAATTCTAGTTACATCCATTAGAAGTAATAGATCACATGTTAAAAAACCAATACATACATAATTAAATGCAAACATTTCATAAAACCATATTTTTTTTAATTTTAAAGTTATTTGCAAACATCATGCAATATGAACATAACATAATGTATGATTCAATGTAATGAATGAAAAAAATTGTGCATAGCAATCAAAAAGACTTGTACCAAGATGAAAGTTTTCAAGAGTTTATAATTTGTGACCAATTATTGAAATATTAATAATTCACACATTACTGAAATAATATGACCGAATTTAAAGTTTTTGAAAACATGCTAAGTGGAATGAAATAGCTGAAATCTACATTCACTTAAATATCATCATAAATGCGATTCCAACTTACAGTATTGCCAGGTTTCCTTGGCTATTGAAACAAGAAAAAAATATATGGGTAATATTATAAAATCAAAATTAATTTAGTTTTAATCACAAATTAATTAATAGTATAACTATAGTTACAATTAAACTTATTAGTTTACTACAGCAATTGTTAAACAACTTATTATTAAATAAATATATTTAGAAAATTTGTATCTTACCTTTTTTTCGTGTCTCGATATAATATCCAAGTAATGGACCTTTACCGCTGGGAGAATTCATCCAATGCAAATCAACACCAGTAGCAGTTCTGGTCAGGCTGAGCTGTTTAGGAGCAACTGGAGATCCTTCCTGAGGACCAGTGCTAATATTTCCCCAAACAGGAGGCCCCAGCTCAATTGTCATTGCTCTGACACTGAAAGTATAACCAACTTCTTCTTCCAATCCTCCAACAACCAATGTTGTATCAGTAACCTTCTGTTTGACTTGCTTGCTGAATTCTGAAAAATTTTGGTTATGAAAAAATGGATATTTTTAAATAAATGTATGTACTGAAAGTATTTTTTAAAATACAAACTTTCATTCTGTTGAGTAGTTTCATATGTGACGATATATCCAACAATAACACCATTTTTCTTTTTTGGAGCCTGCCAATTTACTCTCATACTCGTCATCGTGATATCTGTGAAATTTAGAGATTCTGGAGGACCAGGTAATCCCTCATGTGTCCTAACTGAAATAACTTGAGATCGAGGTCCATCTCCAGCTGGATTGAATGCTAATATTTGAATACGATATTCAGTGTATTTGTCCAGGAATACTAAACTATGGCTAACAGATGTAGCTGGTACAATTTCAATCTCTTCCTCAATTTTTTTGTTTGGATCTGATTCTTGTGGAGAGTCTGTCACCAAATAAAATACCTAAAAGCCAATAGACTTTGATAAATAAATTCCGTAATATTTTTATTTAGTGAATTTTATTTATTAGCAAAGTTCGTACTTTGTATCCTAATAGGTCGCCATTTTGGGTACTGGGCAATAGAGGTTTCCATGTTAGTTCAACTTCTGTTGATGAACGAGGAGTAGCCGTTATATTTCGTGGAGGTGCTGTCGGTACAGCTTCTCCAACCCAAACTGCAGCCACTTGTCCTGCAGGTCCTTCCCCTTGAGAGTTGAATGGTCTGACAGCTACTTCATAACTAGTATCCAGAGATAGTTCGGCCAATATGATTCGATCAGACTGAAAATATCAAATTTGTTGTAATATACAATATCATCACATTTAATAATGTGATTAATAAATATTGTATTTACCTTAATCCCCATGATATCCTCTTTTAATGGCGATTGCAGAACTGTTGGAAAATCAGAAATTGGTTGATAAACTATTCTATATCCTCCCGTTTTTGTATCGCCACTCCAAAATTTTTCTTCTATTGGATTCCAGTATACTTGAACACTGTTAGTAGTAATTGGTACAACTTTTAGTCCTTGGACACTTTTACTTGGAGCTGATTAAATGAAGGTAAAAGTAAGTTAGTAAAATCCATCTAATCTATTATAATAAATAAATTTACAAAAAAAAAATCAATATCTACATACCTGCTGGCAACGTTCTAACTTTAACAGATTCTTTACTATATCTACTGGGCCCAATATCATTAGTAGCACGAATCCTAAATTCATAGGATGTAAATGGTTTAAGATCACTTGCCGTATATGAAGTAACAAATGGATCTACTCTTTCAGGTACTGTTTGCCATGTACCATCATTTTCTCTCAATTGCACTGTATAGTACCTAATTAAATCAATGACAATTATTAAATATTTTTTTATATACAATCAATATCAAAAACAATCAAAAATTACCTTAAGGGAGCATATCCATCTCTACCAGGTGTCCAAGAAAATGTTATATGATGAGGTTGTAATTGACCTTGGGAAACTTGAGGCTGTGAGGGTGGTTGAGGAGGACTACGATTATTTGTTGTCAGTACTAATGCCCGAGCTGTCTGTCCCCATCCAATACGAGTTTGTGCAGTGACAGTGAATAAATAATATCGCTCTGTCGTAAGACTTGTTGCTCTGAAAAATAAAACCAATTGAAAGTATGTTTATTGTAAGTATTCATAGAATGAAAATAAATTAATCTATTATATACCTAAATGTGCGATCAGATGGCAGAAATTCTCTTGAAAATATGAGTTCTTTTGTGCTATTAAGATGATAAGTTACTCTATATGCCAAAATTTCGCCATTTGGATCTTCTGGAACATCCCATATGATTCGAGCAGTTGTAAATGACACATCCGGAAAAGATACATTTGAAGGCATTCCAGGGGCTGAATATCAAACAATTTAAATTGAAAGATGATTTCAAAAGGAAATTAATTTAAATGGATTTTATAGATCTTACCGTCTTCATATGTTTGGACTGTAATTGGTGGTTTGCTCAATGAACCATCTCCTAATCTTGTGTATGCTAACACTTGGATTTGATATGTTACAAACTTTCTCAATTCAGTCAAAGTTGTTGTATGTGTTTGGTTTGAAGGAATAGGTTTGCATTCTGTCTGAGAATTTCTAACAGAAAGTGATCCAGGAAGTGACGGAGATGATAGTGGAGCATAACAAACTTTATAACCTTCCACCATTCCATTTTGGTGTTGTGAAAGTACAGAGCCCCATATAACAACAATTGTAGTAGAAGAAGTAGCATTAGCACTAACGTTTACAGGACCCATAGAAGGTACTATTATTTAAAATAATTAAATTATCAAAAAATCCTTAATAAATAATATTTATAGAGATCAAATAAGAAAGCTTATAAAAGCTATACCTGCTTCTCGCGTTCTTTCAATTGCTATTGGACTTCCAGGAGAAGATCCGACTTCATTGCATGCCATCACACTAATTTCATATTGAGTCCAAGCTTGTAAATTATCAAGAACATGTGAATTTGATGTGTGATCTTCAATTAGAACGTTCTCAATTACTTTTGAATTAACCCGTTTATAGGTAATGTTGTATCCACGAGGATTTCCAAACCAATCAGTTTGTTGTAAAGGCTGAAAAATAACAAAGCTTTCAGTATACGAATTTTATTAAGTCTCTATAAGAACTATTTGAAAAATACTCACAATCCATCTAACACGTAAGTCATTTGCACTAACAGCTCTTACTGTAACATTATTTGGAGGATTCATTGGTGGTGCTTGAATTGTTTGGAATTCTTTACAAGGCACACTTGGAGGCGATGATCCAACCACATTATTTGCAATTAACCTTAATCTATATGTTGTGAATGGAAGTAGGGTTTTTACAACAATTGACTGAGCTTCAGGAGCAGAAACTTCATATATTGTAATCCAACTGGTATTTCTGGCAGTCTGAGCCTAAAATTAAATAAAATGTTCATGTACAAATGGGTAGACTGAAAAAAATCGTATTGAAAAAAATATGGTCGTACTTGAACGGTCCATTTAGATATTGATGAATTTCCATCAAAGCCTGGAGTAAATTGTAACACTACTGAAAAAGCGTCAATATTTGAAAGTGCTAAATTGTATGGTGCACTCGGCAAAACTGGTTTTATGCCAGATTGAATTGTTGCTTCTTTGTAAGGTCCATTGCCGACTTCAGTGATAGCACATATTTCAAAATTATAAAACGTGGTTGCCTATAATATATTTGAAAATTTTCACATGAATTTGAAAAAAATCAAATTGAAATTTTCCAGAAATAAAAATTTACCTCTAAATTTTCAATCTTCACAGATGTAATATTAGCAGGAAAAACTTCTTCACGTACTGTACTTTCCTGATCTTTTATGTAATATTTCAACTTATATCCAATAAGGATACCGTTGCTTTGTTTAGGTGGTGCCCATACTACTTTCACTGCTCTATCTGATATTTCATCGAAAAGAAGACTTGACACTTCATCAGGAACTGTGAGAAAAAATACATAAATATCTTTTTGAACTTAACAATCCATAAAAAATAAGTAATAAACATCTACCATCTTGACTTGTGATGACATATATGAAATCACTTCTTTCACCATCACCGGGATCAGTGAAACAAACAACCGATATGTTGTAAGCTGTATATTTTTCAAGACCACTAATAACAGCGGACTGTTCAGCCAATGGATCAATAAGACTAGGTGGAACACTTATAACTTTTTTTTCTACATCCCTTCCTTCAGAATCATCCCACTTCCATGCTTGCAATTTGTATCCCTATAAAAAATTATATTAATAAAAAAAGCTAACATTTTTTAAATAAATTATTACTATGTTGTTTAAGAAACCTGATTGATTCCGTTAATTTTTTGAGGATCTGGTGGAGTCCAAGAAACAATTACCGATGTAGAATTAAATGCTTTAGCTTTAACATCCACGGGTGGTGCTTCTGGAACGCCTTCTTTAGTTTTTATTTTAGCACCTTCAGTAAAGACACCGACACCTTTATCATTATATGCTGCTATTTGAACTACATAATCCTTCCATGTGATCAAGTCTTGGATCAAATAATTCCTTTGAGCAGCATTAGTGATATTTTGGAGTGTCCATGGACTGTGATTGTACCCATAAAGTCGAAATCTTATAACATATCCTAATATATGTCCATTACGATGCTCTTCCAAGGGCGGTTGCCACTGTGTTATAATTTCAGATGATGATCTTGCAGATCCAACAAATCCTAAAGGTGGACCAGATGGTGCTGGAAAACAAAATACAGTAAGTATATATTTGTAATAGGTATGAAGAGGAAAGAACTTAATCGAAAAAATATGAGATTTTGAAATTGGATCGAATAATTTGATAATAATGATTTAAAAATGCACTACCATGCAGAGTGTTACTTAAACGATATAATCATGCTTCATATTAAAAAAACGTGAGTTAAAGAAGTATTGTAAAATCGTGCTTGTTGTACTAATAATCATATTGTTCCGAAGAAAAAATTTAGTGCAAAACGAATTCATATATAGAATAATAAAACAGGATCACGAAATCGTAAAACTTTTCATAACAAAAACAATATTTTTAAGAAAATATTTTTGGTAAATAAATAGAAATTTTTATAAAACTGTGAAATCAACACAACTTAATAATTTAAATATCATATTGTACTAAAAGCAAGCAAAAAATTATTAAACAATAAATTTATGAAACTACAGCATGACTCAAAAATAAAATGAATTTCAGCCGCATTCAATCAAAAAAATTGAAATATTAAGTATATTGAATGGTGAAAAAAAAATGATAGTAAAAAGTGGAAAGTGGTATGACATGAAAAGTCACAAACAAGTAATACCTTGACAGCATATCAAATCGCTGGCTGTGTAACAGTACAACAGCTGTGACTAAGTTTGAAATATCACGGAACAAATTACAACTATATTATGAGTTAAATCACTTATGATATATGCAATGGCTGACCAATAAGAATCAATTATGCGATCTCGATACGAAAAATGTGTACACCACATAGCCATTAATATAATTCATAGAAATATCAAAATTATTAAATTGAACATATGCTGAAATATGGTGGTAGTACTTCTTTTTTCATACTATGTATATATAAATATGAGAATGGCACGGGATGATTTATTTTCCATGAAAGAGAAGAGAAGCCAATTTCCTAAATAATTACAATATTTATGCGATTTTTTGCTATTGTTATACACATATAATTATCTGAAGTCGACTTCATGTGATATATAAAATTTTGAATAGTTAAATATGAAGAAGTATATTAAATGTGTTTTTCAATATTTTAGTATTGCTTGTATTAGCAAACCTTCTTGTGGTAGAACAACTATTCCTGTTGGGTCTGATGGTGAGCCTTCACCAACAGCGTTGATTGCAGACACACGAAATTGATACGCTGAAGCAGCTTTCAATCCAGTGAGTAATACCCAACGTTGGGTAGAAGAAACGTTACTAAGCTCAGTTACCCAATTGAGCAAAGGGTCAGGAATGGGACCTAAAATTTATTTGGTATTAGAAAAGTAAGAATGAATCTCAGTTTCATTAATTAAATATAATCAAACATACCTAATTCTGGAACTTCACGTTTTTGCACAATGAACTTTTTGATGGGTGAGTTTCCGTCAAATCCAGGAGTCCACGTTACATTTACAGCTCTTTGAGAAAAAGAATCTATTCGAATTGCTCTTATGTTTGTAGGAGCAAATGGTAATTCTATTACAGAGAGCATAGCATGTCGAGTATGATTGCCACCTGGAGATGTAACTGAGCAAGTATAATCTCCAGCATCTGATGCTCTCACAGCATTTACATCTAAACTTCCATCACTATTGATCCATATTCTTGAGCTCGAGACCATAAGTCTAAAAAGAAAAATTATTACTCAAAAATAATATAATATTTATAATATAATTACAGAAAATAACACTTACTGTTTACGATGAAACCAATCAATATTGTAAGGTACGCTTGGGTCACTCGATACTTTACATTGTAATGTTGCTGTGTGTCCAAGTAAAACTTTGGTATCAACAGGAGGTGCAACAATTTGTGTGCGAACTGAAGAACGAAATAATTTCAATGGAAAATAATAATTTAATTACAAAGTCAAAGAATTATAAAAAAAAAAATACCCATGACAATCAAATAAGCCTCTCCTTGTACATGTCCAGCTTCATTAGCTCGAACACATTTATATTTTCCAGTATCGGCTATGGACGTTCCTGCTATTAAAAGATCACCTTCATCTAATATTTGTACTCGTCCACTTGTTTCACGAGAGGCCGTTAGTAAAGCAGTGTCTGATGAAATTACAAAAATATAATTTGAATACATTCACTGATTTAGTTAACTCACAAATTTAATTTTAGTTAATGTTAATCAAAAAAAATCATGAAAAATTATTTAAATCAATGTTCCATACCGTTAAAATACCAAGTAACGTTTGGAGTAGGTGCGCCAGCCGCTCGGCAGGATATAGTAGCATCCTTCCCATCCAAAACCGTCAGGTTGGATGGGGGCACTTCCATCACTGGTACAGACGCTAATAAAAGGCAGAAGCCACACATTCGTTAATATACAAAACACTAGCAAGGTGCATACAAATAAATACAAACATTAAATAAAACACAATATTAGCAGTGAGCACATGCACTAATGTGGGTGCTACATAAACTCAAAAAATCAGAAAAAATAGTGCATTTGAAAATCAATAAAAGTATAAGCAATTGGCAAAACTCCAATTTTTTTTTTTAAATTAAATTCATATCAATGATTTACCTGTACAATATTTATTATTATCTAACATCTATAGATGTTTCATTATCACTTTTAGAGTTCAAAAAATTTATTAATAAATGTGCTAATTAAAATAATTTATTTTAATCGCAATGTTTATAAAATCGTAAATATATATGTAATTGTCATTTGTAACAAATAAATCTATTCAGTAAAGAAATTGCTGACTGAAAAATGTGCATAGAATATAAAAGGTTATTTTTTCTCCTGTATTAAAAAAAATAAATAAATAAAAAGTACTTATAATGTAGAATGAATTTCTAAAAAAAAAAAAAATCAAAACATTGTCCATCCTTTAAAATATATGTATATGAATTTTATTGCTAGATACTGTAAAAAAAGAAAATAATTTTGCTTGAAAAGAACACACTGCAAACAGAAAATTGTGAAACAAAACTAGTGATAATAAATTTAACGATGTTGGTGCATCAGCTGCAAAAGATCTACTAAACAATAATCGAATAATACACAAAATCAGGGATTCTTACTGCCAGAATCAAATTTGAATGTCTTTGTTTGCTTGTCGGGTGATCGCATTCGGATGATTTTTGGCTGAGTTCCTCTTGCCAACCGTTTACGAACTGAATTAGTTAAATTAAATAATTTATGTAAGGATCTAACTAGTTTTCAAATGAGCATTTTTAACACTCATCAGTACAATTAATTTCAAATTTTTTAAGTTCAAAATGCGTTTGTTAATTTCAAAAAAGATCTTAAAATTATTATGAATCAAAATATAAATTCAACATACTTTTTACTTTCAACCATGTGTATATTGAAGCCTCTCCTGCATCATTGGCAGCTATGCATTGGAAAATTCCTACATCTTCAATTTTAAGTCCTTTAATTACAAGTGATCTATCTTCTTCAACAGAGTATCGTCCACTTCCAAGTTCAATATCTTCAATCTGATTATTATCGGATACAACCCCTGCACTACCAACCTTTTTCCCATCTTTATACCAAGTTATTCCAGGCAATGGAATCCCTTGCACATCGCAATCTAATTTGACAAAAGCACCATATTCACCCAATGTTTCAGATTTCAAATTACTCAAAAACACTGGTTTCTCTTGCACAAAAACACTAGCCGTAGCTGTAACCGTGGGGTATCCCCCAGTTTTCAACCTAGCATGACAAGTGTATTGCCCTGTATGTGTTAAATTGGCTGACATCAAATTAAGAGTTCTATTCCAAGGATCATTAAAATCATAAGTAACTCCAGCAGTTTCTATAATTATGCCATCTTTGAACCATAAGGTTTCGAGTTCATGAAGAGGATTAGCATTCGCTATACATTCGAGTTTTGTTATTTCTTGTCCTTTAACGGCGGTGACATCTTTAGGTTTTATAATTATTTCAGGCGCCATATCGTTACTTTCGTCTCCCGTCACTTTCAAAATAATGAATGGACTGTTTTCTTCTTTACCTAATTGTGTATTTAACGCACGTGCTCTGAGAAAGAAAATGATTAATTAGTATTATTTTGTATGGAATGAAAAAAGTAAAGGATCGATGAATTACCTATATGCCTTTTCATCTTCTTGATTAGCAGATAAAATAACTAATTGATGATTTTCAGTAATAGCATATTTGCGATCGTATCGCAATCGTCCATTTTCATCCTGCCAAATAACTGAAGGTGGTGGATTAGAGTCTATAGGAGGTAAATTTAATATAGCAGCATCTCCATAACTAACGAAAACGACGGTATTTTCAGACGAATTTTGAAAAATCCCCATATCTAAAAATAACACAAGACATTAAGTATTTGATGAAAAACAAAATTATTCATAAACAAACGCAAAAATTAATTACAGGCAACTTCGATGTGATTCTTTTCACTCAAAATAGCACCGACGTCGTTTTTCGCTATACACTGATATGCTCCGGCATCAGTCCTTTTCGTATTGATTATTTTGTAAAATAATTCCGGCGTATAATCTCCTAAAGGTTCTCCATCTCTTAACCATCGATAAAGGGGTTGGGGCAAACCTAAAAAAATAAGCCGAAAAATGATTGAGAAAGGCGTTATAAATAAAACGAACATGTGGGGTATTGTAACATTAACGTGAATATTTCATGAGCTCAAAATTTTCAATTTTCCAAGCATTTTTCACCAGCGAAGGAGCTAATTCTCCAGTGGCACCGTACAGTTTGTTCTGTAATTTTCAACGTGTCAACCCTCCGAGGTAATGGACTTTAGCCATTAAGCCAAGAAACTTCTTCGCTTCGAGATCGGTGTATTTTTAATGATAATGCACTTGCATTGTTGATTCATTTATCTAATTTTTCGCTTCTCGAAAGCAGTTAAAAATAACATTACAAATATCGATTTAACACGATAGAATTCTTGTACGAAGTTGACTCTATACACGAAACATAATTAATTCCTTTTAAAAACGTTATAACACCAAATCTGATAAAACATATCCGTCTGATGTAAAATGCAAAGCGACAACTCGATAAATCACTTACGCACAACGCTCAACCATGCGAATTTTAGATTTTTTTTTAATATTTTTTCGATGCATATAAATTAACTTTTAAAACATTACATACGTTTTATATATCATAAAATATAGTAAAAAAGCAAAACTAACATTATTGAAAATTTGGTCGTTAAAAATATCGTAGAACAGGATGTAAACTACCCCCGTGAACGGAATAACAAATGACCTTTTAAAAAAGTGTGAGAAATGCAACCTCAGACGAGGAATGAGGGTGATCAGACGACAATCGAGAGTTTCCGTTAAGACCTCGACTTCCTCCACATGTTCAACCATGTATAAAACCATCGGAAGTCGAAAAGAACAATCAACTCCTTGGATGGATAGAACGTGTACAGGTTACTATTGTTGATTTCAAGTAAACATCTATTCTAAATCCATTCGGAAAAATATGCCCATATTATAAATAGGATTTGTTCGATATTAAAAAGGGTGTTGAAAGGATATACCTGGATTAAATCTTCACTCTCGTAGGAAAAAAGATAATAAGGGTGTTATAATAGGTCGAAATCTCGTAAAATATAAAAGGATGCCGATCTCTTCTGAAGTGGAGGTGTTAAAAAAGTTGATATTAGATGAAGAGGAATTTTCTGGTGTTCGATCATGAAAATTTTACAAAGCTGTAATTACAAAAAGAAAACGATACGCTGTTACATTTTTTATTGACGCCGCCGCAAAAAAGTTTTATATATTATCAAAAACGAAACGTTTCGAATATCCGAAGAATTAGCGTCACAAGTACGTTTCACATTTTTTTGATGGCGTCAAAGCCGCTCCGGAGCCCAAAGCGAAAATCAACACAAACCCCGACATATTATATTTTCGCCCATAAAAAAACAAAACGAACTCCCGAAAACATCAAAACGAAATCGTTAATTAATTTCCTCGAAAAAGAACCCGAACCCCGCAACACATAAAAAAAATCATTATTAATAAAATCGAATCGCCAATTAAAACGCATCGAATCCGCGCCGATACATAAACAGACCCTCATTAACGCGCGCTTTCGCGACACTTAAAAACGGCGAAAATCGAAAAGCCAAGAACGCATCGATCAGCACCCGAACGGCAACTCGAAGCTCGTCGAAGCTCGCCAAAGCTCCGTTGTTTTCCTTCGCCGGCGAGCTTTCGCCGCTCTAATCATCATACGGCGAAGGCTTTCACGGGGGCACAACGGCGCAAAATGGCGTTATAACGACCGCGTTTATTGTGTTCCTTAACGGATAGCTTTCGTAATGCGGGATGACCGCGAATAAAATCGGCCGTTGAGCGGTTTCGTTCGGGGATATGTCGCGATTGTGGTCGACGTGTTCGTTTGTCGATGGTGGTCGGGTGAAATTGTCGAATTCGGTTGTATAGGGTTACCGAGTGAAAATTTTTGTAGAGAAAATGTGTTGTCTTTGAATAAAAAATGATATCACATTCTGAACGTTTCAAAGTATTAGAAAAATCGTATGGTTGTTTTAGATACTAATATTTTATTTTATTTTATTTCTTCCTAGATAATTATGAAAATCACTATTATTCATACCATTTAAATTTTATTAGATCAAAACAACCGCAAAAGGGTATTTTAGGGTCAAAGGACGTTTTGATGTTTGTGTTCTTAGAATGAATATAAATGTTAGGTTGATGCATAAGTTTTATCGTATTTTTTCAATAATCAAATATTTTTCTTCTTTTTCCAAACTGATGAATGACGTCTATATTCAAACTATTCTAATATATTATTATAAAGAGGATACTTCCTTTTCAGTATTTATTAAGTTTTGGCCTAGCCAGTGAATTATAAATATCCCATAGATTTTTTTTAATAATAAAATACATTTTCACTAAAAATATTTTATAAAAATAATAACGCGATTAAAAATATTTGTAATGTGTACAGTAGAGATTAGAAATACAATTAAAAATCTGGGGATTTTTTATTAATTGACACATATACATATGATGACGACATGTCACTGGCCATAATTAATGCTAATCCACATCAAAATATCAAAGAAATCGTGTCAAAGATGGTAGTCAATTAATAAAAAAATTGCGTTATCTGCATTGCATCGGTTAGGTTTCAAAATATAATGAATGATTAAAAAAAATGCGATGAAACTTTTGCATTGACTTAATAGTTTCATAAAATATAATTTCAATGACATTTCACAATTAGATATTGAAGTTGAATCATTTGAATAAACTAAAAATAAAACTGCATACAACTAGACATTAAAAACTTGAAATGCTCGAAAACGATAAATATCGCATTCGATTTTCGACAAATGAGATACAAATTCCGAAAGATCCTTTCAGACAGTGTACGGATTTACTCGTGCGAGCATACAAAGAATACAACAAACTACTCCATTGTCCGAATTTATACCCAGACGGCGAAGTTTTTTCGTCTGGCGAATTTCGAAAAGTTGCGAAACGCGCGGAAAAACTTTGAATGGACATGCGAAAACACATTCGCAGACAAAAAACGAGAGAAGATGGATCCCGTCGCCGACCACAAGCTGATGAGCTTCGTATCTAATTCACGAGCTTCCACCACTCGAGAGTGTGGTCTGAAAGGACCTTTCAAAAAGGGTGCCATTGCTGATGACGTTCAGAAACTGGGATAGAGCTTTCAGCTAGGATGTTGACGTTGTGTGGCGATGGAATATTGTGTGCTTTTTTTGTTTTAGTGCTAGAATTTATTATATGAAAGATTTTTTTTTACCTAGAGCTGAACATTGTAGGATTTTGGTTCGTCCTTCGCTAACTACGCTTCCCGCTGCTGATGGCTGCATGCTGAATCGTGGCGGTTGAAAGTGACCTGGAAAAAATAAAGAAAATCATTAATAACCGAAGTATTTTAGAAATTGTTGCATCGATCGGTGAATTTGACGATATCTGATATCAGAACAATACATTCAAACAAATCTTGTTAATAAAGTTTTCAGCGATCGTAAAAGATGTCTGTCAGAAGTTTTTGCATTATTCGTGATGGAAGACTGCTGAAGATAAATATGAATTTTATATCTAATGAAAATTTTTGATGGAAGAATGGTCGACATAGAGATTAAAAATTATATGTCTAATGTTCGCTTTGCTGAAGAAGGAATTATTTTTAATTAAAGTAATCCAAATTTCATAGAATTTTATTTTTCAAAATATACGGTGACAATAGATATTTAACGTCATTGAAAAACCAACATGTTGCTGACCACGAATTCCCGATAATCAATCAACTATGAAATATATGCAACGTAAACGCGTCAACATTCCAAAACCATATGTTGCGACATCGTGTTTTTTTAGATAGCGCAACAGTTTTTAACCCTTTACATACGCTCAATATTATAACACAAACATGAAAATTTCAATTACATAAACACAAGTTATTACAACAAACATTCTCACGAAGATTAGTCTCACTAATTACCCGAGACAAGGCGTCTTTTCTCTCGATACAAAAGAAGCATCCATTGTATAACAATCGTCAAAGTGAAAGTGGACCAAAGCAGATGCAAGTGACACGCATGTATAGTAAAAAGAAGATGTGAAAAAAACACATCACTGATGAATCACGGATTTTTATACGATGACGATTGTTCAGACCGCTTTCGTGACTCTTTAGGTCATCGAGACACGTACATGTCGATGCTCTTCCGACATGGAACGTGGAAAAAAACGACATTTTGGACAATAATGAGGAAACAATCGGCTGCATAATATATAGGTGTTGATAAAATCTGAAAGAAAGTGAAGATAAAGGCGTTCGTGCTGGGAGCAAACGTCAGATGCAAGAGTTCGCGGATGTGGTGAGAAACAAATTGTGGGCTGTTGCAAAAGTTCATAAGTTGTGAATAATTAAATCTTACGTCAACAATTCGGGTTATCTCAGACTTTCCGAATTGTTTAGTTCATTGGATAAACTTCTCTTGATACTGATAGTAAATGTCGGAAACTTGGTGCATACAAGGAATCCGCAATGAATAGTTCAATATAGATAAATATATATTTCTATATTTTTTATTGAGTACATATAATACACATAGTTAAACTTTTCCGAACATACTGGTTTCCACTGATCAGCGAAGTTAAGCGATAAGCAACACGGTTAATAAATGGATATGATCCAACATCGGAGGCTGCTTGGCGAGTATTTAAATAAATTGGATTCTCACAGAATCATCAAACTTACAATGATATCAGAAAGTCTTCAACTGATGTGCATATGATGATAATGATGACAAGAATTAAAACGAATATTTTACATATTCCAATCACGTGTTAATGAAATTTTTATTGCACGCGTGACAAAATATTCAAGTACCAAAAAACTCGATCCCAAACGACATATGGCAAGCGAAATTCAAGTAAAATTTAATACGCACAAAAAGCGAAACCTTCCCATAAAAACCCTAAACACCAAGTCACGAAACAACGCACATACGTCGTGATTCGTAATAATTTCAATTAGCCCAAACTATTTCCCGCGTAATGCACAAGCCATTAAATTGGAAACTACCGCGCGTATAATATAATATGATTTCGCGTATATAATATAACCTAAGCTTGCAAACGTTGGTTGGTGAACATTAAGTTTATTATGCGAATAACTTTGTATCTGCTGGCGGTGCGCGATGCAGGGAATCCTAGTTAAAATTCCTGGAACCGTGTATTTTGTGGGCTTTTTGGAATCGGTGGATGCACCTACCTCTAATATTAGACATATAAACATAGACTTGGGTGCTTGGTAAGCGACTGACCGTGAACAGAATAGTGAGACGTCGTATATTTATCGTTCGAAAGCGAAACGTTGATGGATGATAGACGGATAGATGGACACTTCAATCGCTAGAAATATGACGAAAAATTTATGCATTTTGAAGATGGTGTAATTTAATGATTGATTTAACTAACGTAAGACTGCAGAATTTGTATGATAAGACTTTGTTCTGCAGTGGATAATTGACAGGTAGCTAATGAAGATGATGAATTTATACTCACCATATTTAGATAAAATAATAATATCATAATAAATTTAATCATAATTGCTTTGTGCACTAATGAAAGAGTTAAATATTTAAAATTTGAATATGTTATGCTACGTTTGTGCAATCGCTTTGTCCATGGACGAAGTACCTACTCACACAGATTTACAGCAGATTATGTTAAGTTTTATAAACAAAGCAAGATTTTTTATTCGTTCATGAATGAAACGCATAAACGTATCACAACGTATACAAAAGAAATCAATTATTTTAAGTCGATCAATTTCAAGCATTCACTGACCACTTTACATTCAGCTGATCTTCGGCCCGAAACCTATACGTACAATCGCCCTATACTAATTAAACCATATAATCTAATAGATCAATTTCCAATAATAACGACCCCGGGGAATCATGATACGTTCGACTCATCTACACAAATTACCACAGCAAATATCGAATTTTATATTTCAATATCTAATCGCTGAACGGGGCAGGCTCAACAATCGATAAACTTATCTAATCAGATTATAGAATCAATAAGCGAATGCAGAACACGATGCACACAGTGAAATGCACTTCCAGCAATTAGTACGGGGCGTATAACTTTTCTATTTTACGATCCCGAGTAGCTAACGACCCAACACCTCAGAGGTGAATTATTAACGCGAGTTATCTCTTAATTGGCTCGGCACGTCCGTGAAAGAAAATAGCTTAAAAGTCGAGTGGAAAAAAGAGAACGAGCAGCACAAAGCCTTGTAGTCAACGGCAGCCGTCTTAATAGAAAATTACAGTATATAACGTTTTTTTTTTCGTTTGTTCCGCAACGCCATGATGTTCAAAAGAATGGATTCACCAGATTCAGTTTGGTTAATTCGAAGCGAAAATATGGCGGTGTGTGTTTGAAAAAATAAATAAAGGAGGCGTGCGTAAAAGCGCGAAATTGCGATGTCGTGTAAAAAAGCAAGTCGAAATCGCCATTTTTATGTCGGTATTATTATAGCGCGCATAATAAAAATATAAACAGGGAAAAATCAGGTGAAAACCACGAGAATGATCGTGGGCGTGTATGTGGATTAATGGCCATTGTCCTTCATGATTATTGGGGGTGTTTAAGTATTTTATATACGTATAAAATGAAACAGTGGATACGATATTTTGAATAAATCTTGATATAAAATTAAATTTCACAATCACAATCATTTTTCTAGATTCATACCGATGAGTTCGATAATAATATTGAAATAGAAATACTTCGAAAGATAACACTTTTATGAAAAACTCTAATCATAATCACATTTCAACATTCAATAATTATGACACGTTAAACGCATCAAATTCAACGAATAAAAAAAATAACGGTCAGATTATGTGTTTACTCCAAGAATATATTTTTCGACATCACACAACCACAATTATGATCCATTTTATGTGAAACAAGAATCTGGAAGAAACATGCGCAAGATCAATCTGTAAGATACGGGCACGATCTCGGATAACGTAATTGGTAATGCGGGACGGCATAAAGATTCGTAACAACGATCAAAGCATCTTTTCTTCTCGATACACAACGAAAATCGTTTTAAATGCGTCTTCGTTTCATCGTCATACATTTCTATTCAAAATTCATATTAAAATAAATGGAATAAAACGCACTTTTCTTTAGTATATAAAAACAAATGTTGGACAATCGTGGAAGAAAGTATTTGGTGGCCCCCAATTTTTCAACATGATTCGAAATACGTGATATGAATGGAAATATAATGTATTGTGTTTCTTATGTATTTTTTTTTTGAAAATAATATTGAAAAATTTCCCTTGATGTAATAGAATTGTAATTGAAACAAATGCGTCATAAAATTTTATTGCTTTCACACGTGTTTAACAGTAACTTAAAACGGACAAGGCATCGAATACCGATTCTTGGAAACAAACAAAAACATAAGCATATTTTTTCAAATTTTCTCTCTGAAATACATTCAGCATATTTCAAAAAAGTTTCCTTCTCCCAAAAAGCGCATTCAACGCCGAGTTCTTTAATACATTTAATGGACGAACACAGTCGGGCCGTAACTCACGTAGTCTTCTTACGACACAACTAGGCGACATAACGCATCGTTATTGTTATTATACAAGCACATGATACACGTACGGACAAACAAACACACTCTGGGGATATTTTACTTTACACTTAAAAAGTTTGGTGTGCAGATGCAGTGCACAGATTGCAGCTAGATGCATCCAAGACGAGCGACTTCCTTCCAGACGCTGCATGATCAATGGGTTGGAAGACTTTTTAGAAGAATGCTTCTAAAAAAAGCGATGATGTGTGGTTGAAAAAATTAGACTTCCTTTAGTGAAACTTTATAGCTTGTGTTCACGATTAATTGGTGTAGGGTTAGTCCTTAATAAAGATAAGAGTTTCGAATGTCATAATTTTTATAAATTTCGATCAGAGCAAGTTAATTCTCATATTACTGAACAAAAATATTTTTTGCTTATCTTAATAGCAAATCTAGAACTAATTATCATCATCATCATATTTAACATAAAATACAAGACAAAGCCTTTCTGATATTCATCAAAAGTTAGAGTGATTTATGTATGATAAAAAAGGTAACTCTACAGTACACGAATCCATGAACAAATCGCTCCTATTGTTTAACTTTGATGATTGATGAGAAGCGTTGCATTCAAAAAGTCTTAACAATTAAAAAAAAATATTGATTGAAATATTTTCAAATACAGAAATAAAAAATTTCGATAAATAATCAAATTTTGAGAATCGCAGATCAACCGACACACAAAAGGGCACCGATCACAAGTAGAATCAGATTACCCATCAAAAACGATCAGATACAAACCGATCCCAACATTCGATAAATATAATAGACAGTATTGCATTACACGGTAACTCACTAAACTAACGTATCGAATCAAAATACAGGCACGCTGAATAATTACCGGACCACGTTTCGAATTATAAATTTGGCGAAGAGTCTTATCGAAAAATGCGATCGCAAAAAGGCGAAAATACACACGTAAATGGAACTGCGGTCGGACGATGACTGTACCGAAATGGAAATCGGGTTAAAATCTATCGATTTGTTCCGTTTTGGGTCGATGATGATTTGGCAGAAAGTCGACGACAAAAATAAACTCGGCTTTTATTCGTTATCATCATAAGAGTCGAATATAATAAAATAATACGAATTATGTGAATCGAAAAAATTGAAACTACGAAACGCCACGCCGACGGGATAATTGGGATAAGGACGGATTATCCAGATTTTCCCAATTAACCGTGCCGTCGTTTTAAAATATATAATAAATAACGATTCCGAAGACAAGTCTCTTTGAAAATATACGAAAATAATTCGCGAGACGTTGGAAATTTGGACGTTCAATTTTTAAACAGATCAGTCCTTTATTGAATTTTGACATTTGCGACAATAATTTCATATGAAGCACATCAACGATCGAGCAAATATATCAACTCAGTTCATTCTAAATCACGAGCAATCAGCGCAATTGTTGCCAATTGTTCGCGAACGATGCAGAAACGAATTAGAGCCGAGTTTGAATAATAAATCATCGGTCGCGCCTTTTTACAGCCACTCCAGATTCGAAAACGGAAAAATTAATTACGATCAAAATTACGCGGGGGATTCGAACCCGCACTTTATGGCGTATTTTAATAAATCAAACGAAACACAATGCGAGCAAAACGAACCCCATTTTGAACGACACATGCTCTGCGGTGCAGTGAGCGGGTTAGTTCTGGCGGCATAATATTATAACAAGATTGGAACTCGTCGAGAATAGCTAGATTCTACTGTTGAAGTGCAGTGGAGTCTCGTTATGCGGAATTTGGATCGACCTGATTGTGAATCGCTATGTATTCGAATCAAATTTGGATAATTTATTGAAAAATTGTAGAAATTTTGAACAAAAATAAAAAAAAATTAATGTTCGGTACTCGAGTATAAAACAAATTTTGAAATATATGGTGTAATATTTAGAAATACGGCAACATTTGTTAAGATGGCATGTAATATTTTTAACTACAAACAAATGGTGCTTAAACAGCGTGGCTCAAAAATAACATAAAATATTCGTACCCTAAAACATTTATAAAATTAAAAAAACCCACTATCCCCCATTTATGTCTATTCCCTATTATATATTGAACCCAATCCCTAAAACCACATATATAAAAATTACCGCACCGCAGCAATAGCTCGATCAACTTATAATAATCGGGGACTAATACCGAACCGAACTTCATCCCCCTCATTCACATCTACAAAAACCATCATCATTTAAACGAACATTATAGAAATGAAAACCCAGTAGTCACATTTGCCAAAATAGGTCTACCTTATTAAATCCTGATAAGCAATTAAACTATATCGCTGACTTTCATCGAATAATACAGACAAAAAGACGAAGCTCGCTATTCCGTCTATAATATTATACCTTATTTTATCAAATTTACGATTTGAAATTCGAATTTCCGAATCTCCTAAGCCAAAATTCGAAATCCATAACAAACAAACCCTTCAATTCCAATCCAACCATCCGATATTTCACTGCGACAAACACTTGTCCGGGACACATACACCATGCGCCATGGGATAGCGTCCGGGATTACTTATGGATCCCTCTCGCCTTCGAGGTACACCTCCAAACCTGGGTCATAAGCCTCGTTTATTGGACACGGTGTGGTAATCCATCTAAATATGAAGATAAGCCCGGAGGCTTCGGCGCCACTAAATGATAACGCAATTCGCCCCCCGAGGGAGTCGCGATCGCGAAAACGCCGCTCTGAATGTTTAAAAGCTCGTGGTTCGCTATCGAAACGTTAATTTTTTATCGGTAGGCTCTTGGATTCGGGTTTGTGTGTTAAATTTTTATGTTCAGGTGGGTTTTAAGCGTAACGAGACAATGATGCGACGTTTGCGCGTCGAGGAAATTCGGAGATAAGTGTGTTGTTTCGGTGTTTTTACAGTACTATTCCGTTCGAAAGCGTTTTCGAGATAAAATTTAAATAAATTAGGCGATTTTAAAAGTTGACAAATAATAAATGAACGGTGTAAATAAATTATCAAAAAAAAAAATTGCGACATTTCACTAGAATAATTTCGGGTGAAAATTTTGCGTTTCTAATGTGACAAATTTACGGATGGTGAGACGATAATGCGACATTTCCATGTAGGAAGTTTAGTGAACGCGTATATTCGTTTTTAATGGTTTATGTGTTTTTTAATGGACGAATTACAATCGGAAAGGGGTCATAAATGTATTTGATGGACTTCTAAATGGCCAATTAATAATTATTTTTAGTTCCATAAAAAAAAACATGTTGAAGTCGTCACATGCTGATACCATCGAAATAAAAGGATTTTTTAATATTTCATTGTGCCCCATTTGACAAATTAGTTTCATTATAAGAACTATTTTTTTAGAATTTATACAGTTTTTCAATTAATTTAAGGATGTAAAAAAAAGAACTCGCATGAAAATGTGATTTATAATATATTTCCGACTATAAACAATTGAGCCCATCCTCAACTATAATAAAAGTTACGAATAAAAACAGAAATCTTGTTTCAAATCGCCAAGCCAATGGCTCACCATAAAAAAATATAATACAAAATTATCGTTATTGAAACAATCAGATCTTCTTCTAGTATACAACGCAAAAATAATAAAATCACTATAAAATACAAACAATAATTATGTGCTTATCGAAACATGTTCGAAGCGAACATTAACGAGTGCAGATCGTATCGACAAAATGAGTTTATTTTTCATATTGAAAAACAGGAAAAAATAAAATTTATACGCTGAAAAAGCGTTACGCATCAGAGTACGAATTTCAGACAAAAGCTGAAAAAATTCACACACAAAGTAAACATAAATTCAGCATAACAAAAGAGTCAAGATTCGCCGATACGTGGCAGGGTCAGACATATTCCAAAAAAGGATTATTAATAAATCGAATGTAGTGAGTTTTATGGACGTGGTTTTAGGAAACGCGTATGCACGAGGCCGGCATTCATCATACAGTTATATTATATTAAAATATTATATATTTTAATATCGCACGCAAACAGCTCGATTTCCCAAAACGGATTCGGTCGAGTTTCCCCTCACGTAAGTTTTCCTTTTGTGAGGTTTTTCATAACGAAGCGATTTCCTGTTGTTCTTTGTACGAAAAAGTAACCGAAAAAAGCGATCTATGCTAATTCGGTAACTGTTGTTTCAAATACAACAAGATTAACGGTTCGTGATAACGAATACTTTAACATTCTTAACCTAACGATACAACATATTGTAATTTAACATCTAATGAATCACCTTTGGAAGAAAAATATTTGCAATTGAAACTTAAGTGATATAATTATAGAGAATGGGCATTATCTTTTAATGAAATTACACAAGTTTCAACTTTTACGATAATTACTACGTATAAAATGAAATGAAATTTTCTTATATTAAAGTTTATATTAAGTGACAAATTTGCGTAATTATCTAATGAGTAATTATTATTCAACTCTATGCATTAATGAGTCATAGTTATAAAATTGTCAAATTCAAAAGACACGTCTAAATAATTACCGTCAAACAATCAACCCCTATACTCAAATAATAAAACGTATTTATTCCAACACGAAAATACATAAAATAATTAATGCGCAAAATACGTAGTGTGCAAAGGGCCAATATCGTGGGCGAGGTGGCCCTTAAGTCGACGATTGATAAATTGTTAATTTTCAAATCAAGACGATGCGTGCTTCTAAATTTCACACGAAAATCTCAACGCCGCAAATTGGCCGACGATGGAGTTATTCGACGGAATGAATTTCGACACGCATGTGCATAATTTGAATATTTTAAAACGCTGAATAATGATAGAGTGGTTTTCGTACGCGAAATTAACTTCGATATCTGACCGGGCATCGGTGGCTGGGCGTCAAATCGCGCACTGCAATTAATCCGGGGCTATTAATCAAAACGTATTAAAAAAGGACTCGACAGAATTGAAATTTATCTAGTGTGATTAATGTTACGTGTTTCATATCTATTCGGGAATTGAAACGGGAAAAATCCGAGTGGACTGTTATGCGGAGTCCGTTCGGATTAAATACGATCGTTTGTTTGAAAAATTGTGTTTAATCTAAGTAAAACGGTTTCGTGAACAATGCGACGATGTAAGTGATATATTTTCGAACGGTGAAATTTTAAAAAATGATTAAACTTCAACACTTTTATGATCTGAAACAATATAATCGTCAACATTCATTCTCACACTGTAGTGGATTTCGAAACTTATCTAAACGCGAAGATCACGAATTAAAAAACATAACGAAAACTTGACAGCGTATCTTTGTCAAAAAAACTTAAATAAAAACTCATAATGAGTTCACTGACTTGCGCATTTCTACAAAAAAAAAAAAAACACTTAAAAACTGATTACACGATCGATCTATAAAAAAAACATTACCAACATTTCTTATTCAAGATTTGACATCATAAAACAACATTCAATATAGTAAAAATAATACTCATCACAAATATTTTAATTTAAAACAACAAACCAGTATCAATTTTATTGACTTAATAAAAAATCGGTGCTACTAGGTTTGAGACTGAACTGAATTTTTTTTTCTTAACCCTTTGAGGTACGAGATTTTAAAGAAAAAAATAAACTTGCTACACAGGAATTTAAGAATAATAGAAAAAAAACTATAATTGAGTGGTATGAGTCTATGAATGATACCTATTTAAATATTTTTTTTACTTTCCAGGCATAATGGGACTTGAAATACAGAACATAAACCTCTGTGCTTCAAATAGTTTCAATTTTTTGAGATGGGATAATTTATATACCACCGTGCAGCAAAAGCTAAAAAAATGAGACATTTTTCATACCGCCGTGCTTCAAAGAGTTAACCAAACCTAATCTAAACTCTAGGTGTTAGATTAGAAACCTTACTTAACACATAAGGCATCTATGGGTTAGGAAAACAAAATTCAGTTCAGTCACAAAATAATGGTACCAAAAACTCTTTCCATTTGTACTACGAGGGCACCTCAAATCTAAAACGCGAACATTATAACACTCCAGCGATTTTTTCAACGAAAAAGCGGTTAGAAAATTCAACCTCAGCCTGTTTGAGGGTTAAATAATAATGAGATGATTAAGGGCGCCGACGTTGGCGAGCTAATCGAAAACTAGGCAGTGCGTCGGCTTATTTAACCCCCACAACGCCGTGATTTGAATGTAAATAGAGTTTTGCATATTGCACGAAGCCCCGTCGCATAAGGCTCAATTTTAATTATTTACAACCGCAGATTGAAGGATTCGTGTGGTTGAATTATGCCCGGCCGATAAAACGGGCAAAGAAACTCGGGTTGAGCTGGTCACAGGAGGGTTATAATGGCGATCCGATTATGGCCCGTTTGAACGCGATGGTCGAGCAACGAAGGGGGTTTGTGAAAAATTAATTTGCGTAATTAGTGTTTTTTCAGTGATTAACAAGGGTTAATTATATGAATTTTGAATTGTTAATCAAATAAGTGCTTCGATTTTGGGTGCGTTGAAAAACATGATTGAGATCTTCGTGTTGTAATAATAAATTGCAGTGGATTTCAGGTATTTGAGAAATTGTAATTATTTTTTTAATGGGATGAATAATTTATTTTAATTTTGTGACTTGGATTGTTTTCAGAAGTGATTTTAAAAATACTAATCCCCTATATATGATAGCGGATTTCTGTGTGTCCGTATGTTCGATGACGCTCGCGACTTTAAAACAACGCGTCGATACGATTATTTTTTTGCATTCATAAAATTATTCTTCATGCGTATATGGTCTTTATGCGTAGACACTTAACGTCTATAATATCATGCTTATGAAAGCGTCTCTATTGACTTGTGCAATACGTCTATTATTACACAGTGGAAAAAATATTTGAATCCCCTATACATGTATATAATCACCGATGACAGATAACAAATGAACTATTTTAATTTTATTAATTAAATATTAAATATTCGAATCGGGTTCACACAATCAGGTTTTCACATTTTATCATTTTCCGTTTTTTAACAAATCCACAGCCGATGTTATTAATATCGGGCCTATATACTAGTTAAATAATAATTTTGAGATAATTTGCGGTTGAATTTTTCGGACAGGACTAAAAACAGATAAAAAAATCGTACATAATTTAAAAGGGAAATTTAATGCAAATTATATTTATTTATGTTTTCCTAACAGAATCAAATAAAAAATCGAGCAATTTTTCCGTTTTAATATAAGAATAATAATTTAACCGCCTACGTACATAATACACCTAAAATACGCATTTTCACAAACACGAACATCAGAACCGAATTGAAAACGATTTTTTTTTAATAATAATAATAAGACAAAATTGCTCGTCTGTGCTCGCTTTATTAACGGATTTTTCGCGGTCGATTTCCTTCCCTTTGCGCTCACTTTTCCGTTGAAGCGAGCGAAATAAGCCAACTCGCTAAATATCGGTCTTACAAAAGAGAAAGTGTATTTATACATTTATTTTTTGTTCATGGGGCCCTTTTGCCAATTTAATTTCGAGTGCGAAATTTGTTCGATTGTAGTGTTTTACGCATCTGTGTCTTAGTTTCAATCTATTTCGTTAATTAGATTTTATATAAAAAATTTGTATTTCAATTTTTTTTGACTATTTCCATCACCTCTATACGTTTATTTTTATACAACGTTCATTGATATTAGATTATTTTTAAAGATTTTTATTTAATCAAATTCCGAAACAATAACCACATAATCATATGTGATCGTATAAGCGTAAAAACTGAATGTTCCACATACTAAAAATTAAACATGTTAAATTCATCAACACTGATCCATTAGTTCCATTTATTTAAAAAAAAATTAAATTAAGCCAAAATTTATCGACATTTATAGATCGATACAAAAACCATCAAATTTTCAATTTTGGGCCCTATCCAAATATCCCTTATATATAATCACGGATTTCTGCGTGTGTGTTCGTTCGTTCGAATGACGCTCGCGACTTTTTATAGTAATATGGTCTTTATGCGTATACAGTTAACGTCTATAATATGAT
>JAOXNN020000013.1:2149674-2227740 GCA_028571205.2 Hydropsyche betteni
CTTGGACGAATTGTCTTGGACAAGTTGTCGTTGGACGGATTGTCTTTGGACCAGTCGTCGTGCCACGCCGCAGTACCCTGCACGAGCCGCGCCTGGATATGAGTAAATCTGTACTGGTTTTATTTTACAACTGACCAGGACCAATGCCAAAAAAACCAGTACGAATGGTCACCTTATGTTTAGGCTCGATGGGTGTATAGGTTGTTGGAGTTGAGGAATAAGAGGTGTTCAGTTCACGTGTTTCTTATTTCTCGATGTTTTTCATTTCTCGAGAAACGAGAATTCTCACTTTCTCCGAAAAAAATTCTCGAGAATTTTTTAATACTTCTATGAATTAAAATGATGGAATTAAGGTTGATTTAAAAATACACAGATGTCTTAAAAAATTCATTTTAAAATAGTGCTTTAGAAAATTTAATGCGATTAGCGCTGAGTTGCCCATTCGAGTACGTTTTTTAGTTATAAAATCATTTGCAACCGAAAAACTGTGTTAGTTTTCAGTATATGTGGGTTTTATCGTAGATAATTCATCTTTAAGTTACTGTAAATTATTTGTCTTTTTGTCTGTTGATTCGAATATACTAAACTCTTTAACTAGAGACCGGTTATTGAAATTATTTACGTGTTTGATTATCATCATCATCATCGTCAATATCTTCGTTTTCGTCTTCTTTCTTTATATAAACAACCTTTTACACTGCTAAATGCAGTCCATGATTATAACAAAGTTGTTGATGTGCTGGTGACAATCTTCCAAATTTTTGAGAAATTTCTCGAGAAACCAGAAATCTAAAAATAGGAAAATCGTCGAGAAATTCTCGAGAAGGAATCCTCGAGAAGAAATACTAAGTACACGGGTATGCGATTTAGGGCAATTGAACACCGGAAAATTGAGTGTTGTTAAAAATTATTTTTTATACTAGCCGATTGTACCCAAAATTGCTCGGGACTTAAATTTTAAATCAAATTATTTTTTAAATTTCAATTCGAATGCGAATGAAAATAAAAAAAATATTTTAAAACGAATTTATATGAGAAAGAATAAAAATAGGTTATGTGATAGAGCAACCAGAAAATACGGCTCCCATGTTATTGGAAAATCGAATGTGAACAAATGAAATATTCATATGATAAGGAATGGAAATAAAAATATTATAAAATAAAATAAATTTATAGGATGAAACTAATTTATAGAAAAACTGGACAATTAAGTTCCGGGTTTACTGGAAAATTAAATATGGACAAATATAATATAGTTACATATTGTGAAATATATTTTTATGTCAAAGAAATTTCATATGTATGTATACAGTATTTTATCAGGATCGTAATATTTTTTGTTTATCAAACGGTTTTTTCTAATTAAGTGTTTTTGTTTTAAATAATTTCCACTATATTTTATCTCTCTAAGAATGTATGTTTTTTTTAATATGTTATTGGAAGGATGAAAATTCAAAAATCTGTCGTCACAATTTCAATTGGAAATCTGAATCTTGGAAAACTCAACCACCAATTCATGAATAATTAAGATGTGGTCATATATAATAATATAATAACAAACCGTCCTTTTTGAAGTGAAAACTTTTGTTTATAAAAGAAATTTTAGATTTTTTTTACTTTTTTTTTTTTTAGAAAATCGTTGACAATAAAAAAGTAGAATACTACAAAAAAAACATGGTTTGTAATTTTTTATTATATATATTAAAAGTATTAAACAGTCCAAACAATTTTTTTCAATTTCAACGCAAAAGAGCTCTTCGCAATACATTTTTTCTATATCAGCGATAATTTTGTTTATTTCTTCAAAACCAGTTTATATAAATTGAACACACCATACCTCGCGAATTAAAATACATATAATTTTATCCGACATGTGTATAATATATATATTATATATACAAAATTGTAGAATGTAAAATATTGACAGTTGAGTGGCGATGAAACAGCCAACTGTCAATTTGCCGTCAGATTTCATCTGCACACCAGTTCGTTTTCGATGACGTTTCGTACAGTTATTCAATAACACAACCTGAAGAATTCCACGAAAAAACGTCCCGATTTTCACATTCAACCGATATTATATCAAATTTCAATTTGCGCCGACGAAAACATATTCTTGCTCGAATCCGCATTACAATATTGACTATAGATGTAAATAATTAGACGCTATATATTATAACGGATTGTGATTTAACGTTTTGACGATCCAAAATTTCATATTGTGATATTATTATACAAACACAGTTACTTATACTTGATTGAACAAGTACCAGAGGCGTTTTAACATTCAGAATTTATTAGTCTGGTACAAATCAAAATAGTTAGGGATGTTAACTTGTTGCCGCAAAACGCTTGATTGATTTAACGTTTTCGCTTAAATTAATTTGAAGATTGCATCCGGATGGTTAATTTGCGAATTCGCAAACGTTTATTCGATTCGATTTCGTATAAGACAGTATATTCGAGGTTGAATGAATTTTAATTCGAAAGCTTTCCTCTCGATTTTGGTTGCTGAAAATGTCACTTCAGCATTAAAAGTTTCGTTTTCTTGTTTCAGCATCGAAGATTACAGATGGGCTTCCAAACTCAAACGAACCAACTTTTCGCTATTGTTAGTCTACGTTTGTCGTATTTGATTTAGAAATTGATTAATCGTACTCTTTAAGATCAGACCTTCAGTAGAACTTTCATACATTTTTCATCGAAAAATATTATTTAATCCAATACAAATTTTATCAAAAATCCTTTGCGTTATTTTATTTATATTATATACTATGAAATTTTATTTAAATTCAAATTTAATTTCTTCACAAAAATATTTATTATAAAAGGTTCGTTCGATAAGGATTTTAATTAAACCAATATCGAAGGTTTTGCTTATTAACAACAACGCTCTAATTAAAATGCTTCAAATATCTGTAGATGATTGGAAAAGTCTCGATTTTCATCTTTTAACAATGTTCAAGATAAATTAGATAAATTAGCGTTTTCAATGTAAGGTATATGTGCTTGAAAATACATGTCATATTTGAAAAGTATTTGTATATTTTATATTTCTAAAGTAAGATTTATTTTCGAGATAAGAAACAAGGCATTTTTATGAAAAATACATGTAGATAGATAGCTTTGAAAAGTAGGTATACTATAACCACTGAATTATTATAAAATGTCAATTATTTTTTTGGAGTACATAATTCTAAAATTTGATAGTGATTTTTTGCAACTAAAAGATATTTATTTATTATTCCATGAAATATTCCGATTTTAGAAAACAATTGGCTTTTTTGCTCTAAGTTTATTCTTCGACGATTTTTCATAATTAATATTTAAAAGAACTTTTTTAAATCGCTCATTTCTCTGTCAGAGGCTATATTATAATTTATTCGTATTTTGTTATTTATATTCAGTTCTTTATTATTACATAAATTATGAACATCCAAAATCGATACCTACATTTTCAGACACAACCACATATACACTCATACGTTTTTCCGTCTGATCTTATTGCTCGGTCAAAAAACACAAAAAAGGTCGAAAGTATTGGGAAACCGAATCGTTTCACAATTCGGTCACAATTCCGGAACGTAAGGGTAAGGCCCCAAAGTAAGCATGAGTGATAGTGAAAGTGTGAGCGACAGATTGGCAATGAGTGACATTGTGAGCGTCAAAGTAAACGAGAGAGTGAGTGACAACATGAACGTCAGAATGAAAGTAACTGAATGAGTGACAAAATGAGCGAAAGAATGAACGATAAAATGAGCAACAATATGACTGACAACGTGAATGATAATTTAAACAATAGAATGAGTGAAAATGTAAGCTAAAATGCAAATCTACAAAGTGAGAACGGTTAAATGAATGATATAGTAAGAGAAAGAGTAAAAAATGAAGTGAGTGACAGAATAAGCTACAGTATAAGCGATAACATAAATAACAGAGTGAAAGCGACAAAATGAGTGGCATAGTAAGGAAAAGAGTGAACGATAGAGTGAGCGACAGAATAAGCGGCATAATAAGGAAAATAGTGAATAACAGAGTGAGTGAAAGAACGAGTGGCAAAATGAGTTACAAAATGAACGACAGAATGAGCAACAACGTGAATAATAGAGCGAGAACGACAAAATGAGTGGCATAGTGATGGAACGAACAAACGAAAAAGTTATCGAACGAATGAAGAACAGAGTGATGAACAAAGTAAGCGGCATGGTAAGTAAAATAGTGAATAACTGAGTGAGCGAAAGAACGAGTGGCAAAATGAGTTACAAAATGAACGACAGAATGAGTGAAAACGTGAATAATAGAACGAGAACGACAAAATGAGTGGCATAGTGATAGAACAAACGTGATCGAATGAATGAACAAAGTAAGCGATAAAGTGAATCACGCGAAAGTCACGTGAAATCAGCGATAAAGTGAATCAAAGTGAGTCACTCACATTCAATGTGAGCATATTCAGTGAAAAACTTTACAGCATATCGCTGTGATGACATTCACACATTTCCCTTAGCAAAAAACGTCGTTGTCGTAAACACACATGCTCACTATAAAGCCTTGCCCTAATTCGGTAAAAACGAGAACACTTTTTTCCGTTGGCCCTAGAAAAGCGATAATCCCATGTTCGGTATCAGTTTCTGAGGGATTTGCCCTTTTATTGTCTCCGCTTCGATACGAAATCCGAACGATTCGACGTCGTGGAAAACGTGTCGCGACAATAAGGAAGTTTTCGAGGTGACGAATTAATCTTCTCGAGAACCACTCTTTTAATCTCGGCACTGAATCTCTTGCGCCGCCGATCAATCCTTTGCCGATTCTAACACTTTTATTATTGCCTTGCTTCGACCGAGCGTGAATACGGCGAAGTTCTTTCAGTTTGGAGTCTAAAGGTATAACAAAAAAAAAGGCGTGTCATTGACGCTTATATTGGGCGTGAAACTTGTTATCGAATATGAAAGTATACCCAATCTTCTATATATGCGGGGGATGCGTTTAAAATTGTATTATAATAATAATATATAATACCTATAAAAATTGGAAATAAGTGCATCAATATATTTGGATAAAACTTCCATTCAAATATACTTTATAAAAAATATATGTAATGTGAAAAATTTTGCTAAGTAAATTTATCGATTTTTTTTTTAATTCAATACACTAATTATACACATAAAATTATAACAATATGCTGGTCTGCACCATAGGGGTATAAAAATACATTTTTTATACCGTTTTAAAGTGAAAAAACCGTGTTCAAAAAATCATTTCTTCTTCCTTGTGCTTATTTTATTTCAGAACCGTGTAAAAAGAGGATTGAGTGTAATATAATATAAATGTTTTGATAATAACAATATTCTTGCTAAACACTCATATTAGGCAATGAATTTTTTTTTTAATATATATTATAGACAAAAAACTATTATTATACAGTGAAAAAAGTTTAACACGAAAATAGAAGCACCAAAATATTTTTTCAAGTAAAAAAAATAAATCATGATAAACATCACAGTATACGAACATAGTATTTTTTCAGTACCGTAATATTATAACATGATAATAGATTTTTCACGTCAAACGCTTTTGTGTCAAACAATTTCTATTGTACCTATATATTATTAAAAAAAAAAAAAATTATAACAGTCAAACTAAATTTTCATCAATAAAATCAGAACTTTTAATATGTTTCAACTGTATAATATTTCAATCCAAACTATTTATATAATATATTACATGTACGAACATATCAGGTCACGTCCTAATGGAAAATTCTGATTCCGACATTTTTCGACTCAATTACTACGCAGAATATTTACATTATATAATATATTAACTGAATTTTACAATTTATCAATTTCGAACCGAAAAATCTATCACACAGCAAAAATTAAACACTTATTGTTTCCAGCGCAAAAAATATTCAAAATCCCTCCTTTCATTTTATTCAGAACACTCTTTGACCTGCTTTAATGGGCGATATTATATTTGCGCATTCGCTCGGTTGCGTATTTTCCGATTTCGCAAAAATGAAATTTAAAATACGGATGGAAAAATCACCCTAAAATGTAGACCTTTAATTTTTTGCACGCGCTTGATCCCGTCTGGCAGAGAACGGATAATGCGCATCATATTGTCATCAGACGAGATTTTAAAATGACAAATTTCGCACATCACGTCCATTTGCATGAAAAATAGTTACTCTTCCATCTCCATTTGTAACCAGGAATATACTCATGTCCTGCATGAAATATTTGCGAAGAGATACGTATTTTTTTTGGATATCCGCATACAAATGACGCAATGTGATCGGAAAAAAAATTGTATTTTTAGAAGTAAAATTTATCTAGGGATGTTAGTTTGATCTGGATGTTTTTAAATATATTTTTTCAGTTAAACAGATTATTAAAGGGATTTTGTATTGAGACGTTTCGATGCTTAAGTCTCAGATATTAAGAAATTTTATTGTTGTCTCGCGATCCGAATTTTTTACTGAACTGAAATTGAAAATTTTTGACTATTTTAGTACAATATTTTAAATTAGTCCCAAATTTTTAAACACTTAAATAAATAAAAATTATACATTCACGCATTCAAATATGTAAATATCTTTTATAGATTGCAAATAAATACTTGTTTTTTTTTCATGTAATGTATTATATATTATGGAAAACGTAAACACAAAACAGAACGAAACGAAATATATTTTTAGTGTTAAAATAATTTCATGTGAAACGTCATATTATAAGTAATAGTAATAGTAGTCATGTATTAATTAATAATAGTATTTTGTTAAGATCGCTGTATTATTTTTTTTTAACAGGGCTTTGGAGCGGAGCAGGAACAGGAGCACGGAGAAACGGATTTTACCCGGAGCAAGAGCGAAGCCAGAACACGAAAATTTATAGTGCTCCACTGCTACGACTCTAAATGTAAAATTAAAAAAAAATATATTTAAAATTTTGAAAAGAAATAAATTTTTGTTAAAAAATTTGACGCTAATCTAAATTTTAATTAAAGCTAACTATTTGTGTATTTTCATATTTTACAATGAATATTTTAATAATTTATTTCATATAAACGGAGCGTAGAGAAGAGCCGGAGCAAGTATTTACATACTTTGATGCCGGAGTAGAACTCAAAAATGTGCTCGTTCTAAAACCCCGCTTTTTAACCAATTTTTACGTTAGGCGTTTTAGAGTTGAAAAATTTACACTGTATATAATAATAACTGTAATTTAACTGTATTATTATAATATCAAAATTCCATGACCCGGGTACATCCAAAATTTCAACATTTTTCAATTCAAATTACCTATAGAATCTTTGATTAATACGAACTAAAATAAAAAAATTGTAATATTATTTTGAATTCGCGATAGTGCCACAATATTTTTTTATACGAACCCTAAAAATAGTTGATTAATGTGCAAAAAAGTGCTGATTTTATAAGCCACCCTTGAACATTTTCAAACAGAAATCCCTCACACACATTAAAGCGAAAATGTGTTCAAATATTTTACCTCGAGGTTTAACGATGTGTGGTTAGTTACGTTATGGGTTAACAGTTTCACACATAAAAAAATATATTATAAAAAAATAATACGATATGTTTCATTTCATTTTTCGAATCACATCGAGTATCAAATAATAAAATTCTATAATATAATATATACATTTAGAGCATCGTCGAAAGATTAAGGATCGTTTAGCAAAATATCTATAAATTGCTCAACACAACATAGCACTTTGCGAGTTTCTGTTTTATTTCGACTAAACCGCCAACTCCTAATTACTCGCAGTGCAATGTTAAAGTTTGTTTTAGTCGTTTCGACAAAGAGACCACACACAATCCGATAATGTACCATTGTTGGAATACGTTGTTGCGCAGTCAGAGGACAAGCTTTGGTGGTAGGTTCTGCACGAAATTTGAATCGGAACAATTGATTAATTAATGGACGTATGTGGGTGTGAGCGTTTTGTTCTCGGAATGTGTTTGGGGAAAGGTGTCTTTTATTTGGAAAGTGTGTTCGTGCTTTTAGTGTAATGTGAAATTTTTATGTTTTAACCTTTACGCATTATCGCTTCTCCCACTTTTACCACTGAATCACCACCATCGAGATCCGGGTTATTCCAGGATCAGGGTCTCTCCGACCTTTAGACGTACCGGATGTGCTTGGAAGTTTTTGTTATTCATTGATATTTAGGAATTACCGTAAGAATCCCTCCAAAACGCGGTGTTTGAAGGTCATGTATACTGGAGAAAAAAAAAGATAGATTGTATTTCTGGCAAAAAACTGATTTTGAATTTTTGGAACTTAGTCCTATTTTGTTTTCGGTGTTCATTTGGTACATTTTTTTTGTTGAGCCTTTGAGAACCAAAGGACATATTTGGGTGAACGAAATGATTAGCGCCACAAATTATTGCGGACATACATTTATACACATCCAAAATAGAGGCAAATCAAAATTTAGACAGTGTTTTTATTCTAGGAATTATTTTAAAACTCACTTTTTTTAATTCTTGAATTTATTAAATTTTGTTGAATAATAATAACTTAAAAAAAAAACAAAAATAAAATAGCTTTTTAAAAGTTTTCTTTGAGATTTTAATGTAAATAACTTTCATGCACCACAAGAGACTAATTAATATAGTGTTCTAACTCAGTATTATTATTTTAAGCTAGAAAATTTCTCATCATAAAATGAATGTTTTTCATTTCATAAATTTCAACTATTCTCAGGTATTAAATTTTTGTAAAAATCTCTTGTCAGTACTTTTATATTATATAATTATCCCTTTCCAATTTCGACGAATTCATAAAATACTCGATACACAGTAACTTTCATTTTCATTTACATAATGTAATTTACATTCATTACCATTCACCATACAATTTTAATCTCTGAAACATTTGAATATTGATACATTTCTTTCCATTTTGGTCAAATCTTAACAAACCTATCTCAAACTAACAATTTTCAACTTCAAATGTTCTCCACTAGTAGTTAAAACACGTTCAAAAATGATTTCCAGCGAACTTACACGAGCGAAATTTTACGACCGCTCCGGGAATTAAACTGTCACAACACTATGTAGATTATGTGTGTCTGTTTCGAATTACATACCACATTGTAGGCGTACCTAACACGCGTCCAAGCCAAATATTCAACGCTAAGTTCATCCAAGTCAATTAATTGATTGCACATTGAGGAATCCAATTTATAAATATATATACGCGAATATGTCTAAACACGTCGACAATGCAAATCATATTTCATTATTTACGAAATTTCAACGGATTTCTCAGGCATTAATAGAATAAATAAAATATTCTCGGGGCGTAAAATTGCAATAATCCATTGCTAATATTGACAATTCTTAGAGATACAATTGAAAGTTTCGCTTGGGGCCGATTATTTGCGGCCGCGCTTCAATCCGTTAATTAAAAAGTTTTTTGAAGGATTTGCCCAAAATCGTATTTCTATTTTGCAAAGAGGAATCGTCTCTTTTTGGACGTTTTATTTAAGCGCGACGATAAACTAGACGAAATCCTCCTTGCGTAACGCTCGGTAAGAATAAAATTTTGCACACTTTCTTCGCGAAATTTCTGTTATCAAATCCCTTGCGATGAAATAACTCTTTTTTATCAATCCGTTTTACGATCTCAGATTTTACGTTTATGAATCCTCGATTTGCGTTTTCAAATGAAATATTTATATCGAAAGAGTATTCCGAACTTCCTTTCATTTCCGTTCTGTACTAGCTTGAAATTTCGAATTTTTTTTTAAAGTCTCCGTGTATTGGATCGAAAATATCGAAGTCCCAAATATGACCGGTTCTAGAGATCTCATTACCGGTAAATGACCCAAAATAACAGTTCGGTAACTTACCGGTAAATTTTCTACATTACCAGTGAATAATTTTTTTTTATTTTTCGGAATTTTTGAGGAATTCATTTTTTGTAAGTGCAACTTTTTTTTTTGGGAAGATTTCTTGGTGTTACATCTTTTCGAATCGTCATTTTTTTTGTTTTTTTTTTTTCCAGAAATTTTTCAAAATTTAATTCATGGGTAAGCTGGTAATTAGAAAAAAGTAGCGAATTATATTATGCATGATTGGGTTTTCTTGAAAAACGCAAAAAATCTTGCGCTTTTATGTAATTTAACGTCATACATTGGTGTGTTGTCCTTCTTGGTTGGTTTTATTAAAAATTAAATATTTAATGTCGTCTGTCAAATATAACTGTTGACGTATCTTATGATACACCTTTTGAAGGTTGAGACAGATTTGTATTACTGAAACTATAGCGTCTCAATATAGTTGAAAAGGACGAAAAGAATAACAAACGTAAGGCTCGACTTTGTAAATCATAAAATAAACCATAAGTGAGTCGCCATTTGAAAAAATCATTTTGACATGCAATAAATGTCAAACATTACTTCAATTTTGTTTGAATTTCACAAAAGAACGCTCGATTTTTACGAAATACGTAATAAAACAAACGTTGCGCATACCTGATATATTTCTTTTCAAAATTTCCGAGTTACAGGATAACAAAACAAATCGTTAAATACCCAAAACTTTGGTACCAGATTGTCCCGAAATGGAATATCTAGCTATAACTAACTTTTACTTTGAAAAAATTAATACACATAAAATTTGTCGTTTCTTATATTTGAATAATAAAATAAAAGACGTTGGATGAAAAGAGTGTTCGTTTAAAATAATGGTTTCGGTGTTGGTGACCCTTTCCGACCGTTCGACCATTAATCACCGCCCGTTTAGGTCTACACCAACAAATGTTGCCAGCCGAAAAACTTCCTTTTGTCCTGTGAATCCATATTTGATTGCCGGATTAATCTGGGATATACAGGATGATGCGAAGAAGATACATTTTATGTAAACCTTTTAAAAAAATGTAACTAAAGTTTGTTTAATTGCCTATTCGTTAGTAAATGTATAAGTTTAAGCATTTTCGACATAATTTGAGAGAAAAAAATTGTTTGAAGGTTTTTTTTTTAATTTTTTATTAAAGATGATGAACTGATAGGTTTGATTACATAATTTTATGGAATTTTGAATATCAAAAAATTATGACCTTCACTGACAAACCAATTTAATTAACCAAAAAATGAAAAGGAATGTTACATATTCTTCCTAATGGAACGACTCTGCAAGTTAGAGCTTTTAAACATGACCACTTTTTTCCGTGCTTTTTTGCAAAATTTCCTCAAAGCCCTGGCTTCATAAGTACCTCATATTTTCCACATTTTCTATTCATCCGAAATTTCACTCTTATTGAAAAATTTTTTCGACTATTTATCCACATCGATAAATTTTCAAATCTATTTAATCTCGAAGTTTTTGATATCTCCAGTTAAACGTATAAAACTTTTTGACTGTCGCTAGAAAAATAGAAAAAAATATGTTATTTGATTCGTAAGTGCTCTTTTAGAATTTTAAAACTTCCTTTTCTCCTTGAAAGAAATTAAGCCGTAATTGAGAAGAAAGACCTTTACTCTTCCGCATCGCATCTTGAACTCTATTGTCTTTCTTCTTACTCCATTTTCTGTTGTTTCGACAGAAACTCACTTTTCCAAGAATATTATATTATATTATATTATAATATAATTTCTAACTTATGTTTCAGACGTTTAAATGAAAAATTAACTATGCATTACAAAGCATTTACGTGTTAACTAATATATTATTAATCACTGGTTCGTATTATGGGTACGTTTTGACCGTTTAGTCCTTCGTAAAATACAGTAGAATCTCGATTTTTTGGACTAAACGGGGATTGAGATGGTCCAAATACAAAAATTGAGACGAGCAAAAAATAATATTAAATGAAATTACGAATTTATTAGAAATTATAATTTTACAGAAATTTTCGATGTGTATTATATAATTATGCACACTAACTTCGAGTATTTTTTAAACTGACGATATTTGTGACCATAACATATAAAATCGCCATTATAGTGTACTCATCGTTTCCCAAGATAATAATCAACGAAGTCATAATTTCTAATGCCTTCTGAGGAAAGTTTTTTTTTAACTTCAAATTTTTTAAACAGAAATTTTTTAATTTTGCATAAAACAATTGTTTTTGAAAATATATTATGTTACAATCACTTTGTAAGCCGTAAAGATTATTTCAAAAATAAAATTACTGACAAGCTTTATTTTAATCACATTACAGTTGAGTTTGTCACGAGTCAATATAGTTTTGTTACATACTCGTAAATTTTTGGACGCGTGTTAAATAAATAACTGTAAAATCTGCTATTAAAAAAAAAAACAAATTATTTTTTAATCAATCCGGACAATCAAGATCTGGATTATAGAGATTCCACTGTATACGAAATATTCGAAAACGAAATTTCATCTTTCATACATCCAAATCCATTTCGGTTATCGATATATTTTTTTCGACATTAACCTTTGACACAAAACAGAGCAACGCTCCGTCCGAATCAATACACGGATCATAAATCCGATATTCGAAATTTAGTGGAGCAAAAAATTTCACGTGAATGACTGGAAATTTACAATTCAAATTCGCGTTTTCAATCAGCTCGAATGGCTTTTTCGGGGATGCTCGGGGGCCGAAAGTCAAAATGTGATTTATTCGATTCTTTTCGGACCACCGTTACATGTGGGGAATTTTCGCAAAATGTCGCGGATTTGTATATGCGAAATGAAAGGGAAAAGCGTCCGTTTTCCACGGTCGTTCAACATCCGATCTATGAGCGCTTTGTGATATTGATGCGAAACTTCTGTGGAGGCGTCAATGCTAGGGGTTTTTGTTACGGGTATTCAATGGTTTTGTGTTATTCTGTGAAACGGGGTTTTTAAATAAAAAGTACCGGGTATCGCAAAAGTAAAAAGACGTTGGATTAAGGGAGTATTCTGGTCTAGAAGCTTAAATTTCATGCGTTTTTTCGCGTAGAATAAAAAAAAACTAAAAATATTTTTAGTATAAATTTTTTTGTATAATTTTTATCAATATTTTAAGAATACAAAATAATAATTGAAAAAAATAATCAAAAATTCATCGAGTTATGATGTGTAGAGCCAAAAAAAGGTGTGTCGTGGTTATCATGATTCCAAACCTTGTAGTGTTTTGAAACAGAAAAAAATTCTCAATTATTAAAGACACTGCCATTGTCCGGACCATGAAAAAAAAAATTTTTTTTCGTTAAATGGCAACGGTTTGGAAAAAAAAATTTTTTCAGCCTTTTTTTTGACCTTCGCGAATTTTTTAAAAATTGTGAAATTTTTTTTTCAAAATCCTTGCTTGCAACTATAGGAGAATATCAAAAAAACATTTTCCCAATATTTTGAGTAAATCAGTTAATTAGGACTTAAGATATTATTTCAACCAAGTTGAAAAATGTAGTTTCGAGAAAATCGTGCTTAAAGTTTCAGGCAGCGTAACTAATTCATAGATTGGGCTTTTACAAAAACAGTTATAACTCTTAAAAACATCCTAATTTTAAAAAATCCCATTAGGCACATATTTTTAAAGGTCTGTACTTTAAAAATGTGAAAGGAAAAAAATCGATTGGTTATAAAACAATTTTTTTTAATAGAAAATTTCATTATTTTTTTACATATCACGAAAAATTTACGAGTAAGTAACAAAATTATACCGACTCATGACAGACTCAATTATGAGGTGATTAAGCTATAACCCGACAGAAATTTTATTATTGAAATAATCTATACAGCTTATAAAGTGATTGTAACATAATACATTTTCAAAAACAATTATTTTATAAAAAATAAAACAATTTCTATGTTTAAAAAAATTGGAGTCGGTAAAAATTTCGCACACATGTCATTAAAATTGATAATTTCGTTGATTGTCTTGGGAACCAATGAATACACTACCATGGTGATTTTATGTTATGATCACAAATTTTGACAATTTCAAATAGCTAAAAATAGTAAAAATTAATAGACTTTAAATTCGGTTAAGTTATTTAAATTATGCATACCAAAAATTTCTGTAAATAATTTATAATAATTTAATTTCTAATAAATTCATAATTTTTATTTAATATGATTTTTTTTTCATCTCAATCCCTGTTTAATCCAAATATTACTACTGTATAATAATAATATTATAATTTTTATAATTTCCACAAATTCCCCGGGTCTTGAAATTGTTTTGTCCTTAAGTACCATAGTTTTAGAATTCCTAGTCAGTACGATCGTTATTTATGATAATTTATATAAAATTTATAACACACAATATTTTAATATAAATTCGATGCAAATCAGAGAAAATATTGTATAATATTTGTTTTATACAGTTTGATTTTTTTTCTTCATGGTTCTCAACAAGCGAAAACCTCAGGTATGTCTTATATTACCTATTATAATATAATATATTGTAAGGGGCTCTTTCAAAGTGCTTAATTAATCTTATATGCTTAATCTCAGAACACCGGGACGTTTTAATAACCTCGCAAGAAGACATAATAAAAGTTCAAACTCAACGGGAGATTTTCAATATAGTCGCGAACTAATGTTTCAACGTTTAACGACTTTAATAAAATCGTTATTCGCAAATATTTATTCGTATGCTGATGAAAATTTATGTGCATTATGTAATTTTTCATTTTGTATAATATTGCATTATTCTTGAAAAATATTTTCCTTTGAATTTTAACAAAGAATGGTTTATAATATTCAATTTCGGTGGAAAATTTAATAGAATATTCCTTATCCTGCGTTATAATATCATAATATTTTATTTTTCAATAAAATTTCTGTTCTAATAAAATAATGAAAAGTAAAATATGAAAGATATATAATTTTAAAAAACAAAACTCGGAGAAAAGTATGTCTTGGATTATTCCCACTACATAAATCATATCATTTGAAATTTTGTTGACACGACAACGTGAAAATATTACAATAGCATCGAAATAAATAATTGCAGCTGTTTTGCGTCGAATATATATTACTTTACTATCTATAAAGGGTTCTTTTGTTCCTTGGAAGCCTTAACGAAACACAATGAAGAAAATTGCACGAGCCTCTCAAATTCGAAATCGGAGAGGTGCCTATTGAGCATTTTCCATTTTGTCAACCAAAATTGGGCGAAATTTAATTTTAATGTGAGGCTTTCTCCAAAGCCTCTCATCAAGAAATTTCACAAGAAAATTTTGAAACTAAAATATGTATTATGGAAAACAACGAATGTTCTGCGTGCATTTTGCAACATTATGAATTTTTCATACAAAAACGATTCAATATCGGAAAACGTTATTTGAATATGAAATATATTATTCGGATTCGATTCTTTTTTCATATACAAATGGCGAATTTATATAAATCAATATTGAAATTCATATATAATATTTGTATTTTTGAAACGTAATTTATGGGGCCTTATCAGTGGTGGGTGGTCCAAAAATGTGGTAGATGCCCTAAATATCTATTTGAAAAAGTCACTTATACTTGCAATAGTTAAAAAAACGATAGGTTCAATAATGAAGTTATAAATGATTTGTGTAAAAAAGAGCATGGTATAAAATTAAAAATAAAAATGTTTTATTTATAACACGATGAAATATTTACCACCCGCCACTGGATATATTTTTAAATCATGACTTGTTTACACCAAGAAAAATGCAAAATGCAAATCTTCGACACGTACATGGCAATTTTCTGAAATTTTCGATTTTCCCGAGTGTGCATCCAATTCTGTTTTTGATTTGAAAATCTTGCAAATATGAAACGAGAACGGAGCAAGTTTTTTCATTAAAATAATATTAGTTTTGAAGTCTCCGACGAATGTGTTCGTTAAAATGAAATATTTCTCGATTCGAACATCAAAATATGTCATTATTCCGCATTGAAAATAAAATGAAAGTTACTTCAAATGTAGTTTCCTTTTTGTGAGGGAAATTTAATTAAAAAAATTTTCAACTCCCGTTTTGCGTTTGTTGTACGGACACTATGGCATGGCTATATTTTAGCAAAATTGGATGCCAAAAAATGTTTGAATATACACTGTACATATGTTACTGAAGAAGTTTAAAAATAAGTGAATTTCAGTTTTCACTTTATATATTATTATACTAACGTTTAATCATAGCGGGAGCAAAAAAATTTGGAAACATTTGGGATTTTTTTTTTGTTGATTTACGAAGAAAAATAATAGGGAAATTTCCAAAGAAAAGCTAAAAAATAATGTAAGTAATTTTGTATAAAAAATGACGGTACACTCCATAATCCGGCCTACGGTTGTGTTGTGTAAATTGCATACAATCAGGGGCATTTTGTTTTCAATGTGTTTTTGAAATTAATTTTTTATGGAAAAGTATTGATTGTGACAATAATTACAATCGGTACACCAGTGCGTGTGTGCAGAACGCGTGCTCACAACGGGAACCGGGAACCAGTGTGTGCAGAACGCGTGAAGACAACGGGCGTTATTTTAAAATGAAAGAAATCCAGTATTTAGAGTCGAAGATCTGTCGCTTGTTGACGACAAATCTTCCTATATGTGCGAAAACGACGGGACGAACGCAAGACTCGATGAAAATGGGACAGTTCCGGCAAAAACGGGACGTATGGTCAGCTTAATTTTAGAAAGACCAACAAAAAGCAATTGTAGACGATACGAAGTTCACCGGGTCAGCTAGCAAAGAATAAGACCCTATCAAACACGCACACGCTCTCCACGAAGATTCACCTTATTAAGGATAAGGCCCTACAACGAACGCACATTAATAGGACTATGCTCACGCTCACGATGGAGCCCCACCCTCAAATTCACCAATCTCAAAACCTTTCTATCGCATACAAACTTCATTATGTACAAATTCGGAGTGCAATTTGCGAGATCCACGCTCGGGCCAAGAGCGTACGAGTGCTTGTATGTGCATACAATTAGTAGTTGGCAACAAAGTGTGTTAAGAATTTGCTCAGGCGTCGTCAACTCGCGAACGCAAATCAGATTTATCACACGTGTGGCCCTTGTTCTTCTTGCTCTAACACAATTATGCCCCATGTTGATATTAAGCGAGAACTTTCTTACACACGATCTCGAAAACTTTCGCTCGATTCGCAACTTTCTTTTACCGAGCGACACATTTATTATTTGTATCTAAATATTTAGGCGAATTTGCTCTTTTGTCTTTAGACATGTGTGTGGTTTATATGAAAATGAAATTTTTCATATCGCCATTTGAAATTTTATGTAGAATAGGGCTATTATTATACAGCTTCATACTTTATACCATTCACTATAGATAAATTTTTCTTATATCTGAATTTGTACTTTTTTTATTAAAAAATTAAATTGCCAAATTTACTCAAATCCTAATCTCTATATTAATCTCATAAATTTGTTAAGAATAAACCATTGAAAATATTTATAAATCGACAATTTTGCTAATGCAAACACATTGAACACATTAGTTTCTAAATATTTATCGTTGAAGTTGAGCAATAAGCAATACGGTTATTGGATGTAAAAAAATTAGCAATGGATAGTTTTTAATTACGTATAAATAAAAATGTGAAAACTCTCAATAGTATCGGAAAAACTCATCCTGCATTTGACATTTATGTAGGTTGCATATGATGATGACAAATATTTTTAAATATCTGACATTTTCAATAATACTCTCAAAAACAGTTATTATATTCTATCGTACAAACAGCATAATTTCATTTAGCAAAAATAATAAAATGTGTAAATAAACACAAAATAATAGTCGTCATAATTATATTCATAATCGCGTTTTTCATTATCAAGTTTTTCCTATTATTAAATAATATCTTTTTTCATAGACAAAAAATTGTTTTAAAAAAATCGCTCTAGATTTTTTCCCAGAAATAGCAACACCGTCAAATTAGTATAATATATAAATTTGCAAAGATAGTTTTTAAAAATGAAAATATCTATTTATGTGTAATTATAAAAATTTTGTTTCTACAGATAAATTCAATGATCAAAGTTGTGACATTAGCATTATTCAACGACATTTTCGACTAAATATCATCAAAATTTTCTATTTTGATACTAGTTAATCTTTTACTAATGTGTTCTAATTTCTAATTCCCACAAATACTGTATACTGAGCCGCAAATCGGATTAGAACTGTTTTGAAATTAATAATATCTTCATTATTATACATGAAAACAATAGTAAATACTTAAGTAAACATTTTAATAAAGCTTATTTCGACATGGAACATAATTAATGGCATCTATTAAAAAAATTAACCCCTAGATCCAAAGATAAATACTGCCTATTTAATTCAAAGCTTAACTCATATCAAAAAATAACATCAAACGAGTTCCCGCGGATAAATTTTTAATTAAATATTTCAAAACGCTAATACCCAAAAAAAACGGACGGCTACATCCAAATAAAGGGGAAAATAACTAATAAAAATCGGAATCGTAAAAGTGTGAAAAGACGAGCTTTCATTACACTTTTTATATCTTCCGACGCGGTAAATTGTCGGAAACATTTTCATGGAAAAAGCTTCGTCAATTCAAAATGAAATATTTTATCATTAAAGCCTATACAGATTTTCCTTGATAAATTGACGTTATGGGGTATTTTTTTTGAGAAATCCAGTAAATGGCACTTGGGTATGGAGAAGATAGCACAAAGCCCCAGAAGCACTCAAACGGCGACCATAACCCGCAGTCACTTGATTTTCCTCCGGCTTTTGTGGGGCGTATTTAAAATGTTACAGTAGCGTATATCTTCTATACAACCTTAAAAAATTATTTAGCAAATTAAACTTTTTTACAATATTACAATTTTTTTCATTCAAATTTTATTTTTTTGAATAGTTGACGATCCGCATCAAAAATGTATGACCCGTAGTTCTTACTAGTCACGTATTCGGGAAAAATCCTTATTATAAAACGAGTATCGAAAAAATGTCGGATGAAATATATTTTATTTTTGAGTTAATATATAATAATTTTCTAGTAATAGACTTATGTAAATAATTCAACTCATTTCTTATATATTATCGTTGATATTTTTTAATAAATTATTCAAAATATTTTGGAATTTAAATTAAAAAATATGTATTTTACAATTATAGATCTATATATAATATATAAAAATAGATGTTTGTATATTTCACTCCAACACGATTCGACCGATCGCCATGAAAATTGGCATGTATATGTATTTTTTTGTTGGGAAGGTTTTTAGCATCATCAAAATAGGGTGACCATATTTCCCGAAACCTAAAATGCGATGGTCCACAAAAAAATGTTCCCACCTATATAAAACAAATATTTTTTTGTCAAGAAGGTTTTTGTACCATCAAAATAGGGTGACCATATTTCCCAGAACCCACAATGGGACGGTCCACAAAAAAATGTTCCCCCATTAATAATACGCGACAATACGCGGTCTGTGTTATGCTGTTGTTTTAATGAATTTAAATTAAAAAAATAATTTGATTTAAAATGTAAGTCCCGAGCAACGCCAGGTATACCACTACCGCCACTACTGCTAGTATAATATAGATGATTATAAATATAAATTTTTGTTTGATTAATTTAATGAAAAAATTGTTGTTTTTTTTAAATATTCTTTCCAGGACTGTACATGCGCTTCTAAATTTATCTAATCAATATTAATAAGATGAAATTTTCTTCTCAAAGTTGACAATTGAAATGAATTAATTTTCGATAAATGAATGAATGAAAACGACAAAATATTCAAAACGCAATAATTTCTTTTCTCACCGGAAATTTACAAATTTGTATTCAAAATGAACACGTTTTATATTTAAATTTTATAAAATAAAATTATGGCACCTTAAGCACGTACCTACTTTGCTACACCTTTGAGCAGGTCTTGCGCAAGACGTATATAGGACTATGAATATGTCAACGAAATACAACGGATTTTTTGTTTCGATAATCCGTACAAGACAAAAGAAATAATCGGTTTTAGACATAATATTAAAAATAATAATAATCGAAATCCTCGGAATTGGTTGGTTTTTAATAACTCCGACATTAAATGCAACAACTCTTCGATTCTGACAGTCAGATTCAAAGTCGGAACAGCCCTAATTAATACACTTGATCATAAAAAAATTGAAATATATATATATATTATTTTTTTTTTCACACGATAATGATTTTCGTTGATATAGTATCATAAAAAAGCTTTATGTGTAAATATTTTATTACCGCATGTCCACCGACGAGATTATTGTTATTGCCATTATAACTTTCATACATAAAAATTTGATATTATTAACAAAACACCTAATTCTTCCGGACTACAAAAGACCAATAAACTACCGAAAAAAACTGCCATCGTAAACGTTTTACACGCGACATTTTATTCTTATTTCCATTACACATTTCGCATTCTATCACACCGAAAACGGCACGTCATTATTTTAATTGTGAGAAACATTTTTTTTCAATTCTCACCTCTTTATAATTCTGCGGAGCCATACGTATTATCTGTGTTTGTTTGAACGTGTCCGGAATATAAATCGTGAGCCCAAGATTGATATTCGACAGCTGGAGCGGATCGGAAGAAACTCTGATTTCATTTATACGTATAATTTTTCTCCATGAAAATTCTATCGAAAATCAGCTCCATTCATTCTTGAAAATATACCTTATTATCGTCATTATGGAAAACGCGAACGGATCTATTTTTCATCGAACTTTGTGAATGCTGAATTGGCAAATTCGCTGAAAACGACTCAAATTCACTTATGTGGGTAATATAATATAAGCCTTTTGAATGCTCCATTCGAAATATTGCATAACTTGAAATGTTACAGTTTCCAAATGATGAACATTTATTTGGAGAATCAAATACATTTAATGCAAAAAGCAATTAATTCTCGAATTCATAGTACTCAAGTAGATTATAATGGCCGTAGATTATTGTATTTATTATTGTGGTACGTTTGCAATTGAAATTAATTGACACAATTGGACAATTACTATTCCAGTTTTTAATTAGAATGCGCATTATTTTATAATATCGTAATGAATGCTGACAGTTTTAATTTGAATTTAAAAATACATTGTTCTAAAATAGTTTCGTACCGAAAGAATGTATGACGCTATTTTAAAGTGTTGGGTATCAAAATAATATTTTGTTGAATCGAAATGAAAAATGTTTTGAAACTTTTTATATGATTAAATTTTTGTTCGTAAAAAAATATGACTAATGGCTCAATTATTGTTTTAAAATATAATATTTATATAATTATGTGAAAAAGGTGAATATTAGCTATCTGAAAAATCAACTCACTTAATTTTCACTACACATATTTTCATTCGAAAGGTTTTCACTTCACATCATTTTCACCCCTCATCAAAAGGATGTGGGGAAGAAACTATGGAATTAGAAAAGTTACGAATCATTTTTGGAGATGAATATTCACTAACTAAAAATTCCTAGGATGAATAGACTCCTACAGTTTTCACCCTGAAAGGTTTTCATCCCTCATAAAAACAATGTGACGAAGAAATTATGGGAGTGAAAAAGTTGCGAATCATTTTCGTAGATGAATATTCACTAGCTGAAAATTCCTAGAATGAATATCCACTCGCAAATATTAACTCTCATATTTTTCCCCCCGAAAGGACTTCACCTCATAAAAATGATGTTAAAAAAGAAGCGAATATTTTTCGAGAATGAATATTCACTAGCTATAAATTCCTAAATTGAATATTCAACACCAAAAATTGGACTCCCATAGTTTTCATCTTTCATGTGGGGAGAAAAGCATAGATTAGAAAAATATACGATAATATGAAGATGAAAATACACGATTCGTTGAACTGAATACATAATAAATTTTTTAAAATTTAATTTCTCCTCAAACGATGTTTATAATAGAACCGCCGATTGAATCATATACCCCACGATGAATTTTCCGAAAAAAAATAATATAAAAGATTAAGCGACCGTTTTCGGCGAAGGTTCGCTCATAATTCGGAGCGAATTCAAATTTCCTACGAGTTTTTGGTCTTGGTATGAATAATGCAAAGAATGAAAACTCGTCGTCTTTCGAGGGCAAAAACGAAAGGACACATCAGCGAAAATGCCGCAGAGTCCCCATCGGCGACTATGACATGGGGAAAACACAAAATGGAACTCTTTGAAATCGGCTAATTGAAAAGGTAGTTAGAACGTTTCAATGGCGTCGTCTGCCCAAAGAGTCTCACATAATGGATTTATCGGCTCGTCAATTTCAATATCGTGCGCGTGTTTCGTAAGGTGTTGTTTCGTTTTGGAAGGCCACACACAAAGAAATTTTTTTTATATGCATTTTCAATGGGGGAACTTCTCGTTGTACGATGGAACGAATTTGCAAGATATAGAATTTAATTTTTTTTCGTGGATAGTTTGGTAAGGATCAAAAGTGTGAACGAATAAAGTAAAGGGAATGTGTCCATATAACATCTATACTCGTTATAGGGTCTCGCCCTTATTGTTGATAAAAAATAGAAAGTACCTATTGCATAATAAATTTTTTTGACAGTTTTAATTTATTTTGTTGCTAAGTGATCGATACAGGTTTTACACTTCAAATTAGACACTTTACAAATAAAATTGGACGTTTTACAAATTAAATAGGACTGTACAATATAAATATGTTAGAAGTTTTCATCAATAATCCTTAATAACTATATGTATACATACTGTATGTGTACATTTTGTATAGAGACATACATATAAATAAGCACCTATTGAGTAAATTATACAATTGTCTAATTTGATTTTTAGTGTCCAATTCGAAGTGTAAAGCCTGTAGTAAGATTAATTTAATATTATAATATTATCCAAAATTAAGCGATTTAAAAAAAACTCATGCTCAAGTTAGTACTCAATACTCACCATGGAGTTTCATTCTCTTGCTACATAGATAAGAAAATAACTATCGAATTGTCAATGATATATTAAATACTCATATTATATTATACAATTATGATTTATTTAAAATAATAGTAATAATAATAATAAGTGTATGACCTTTATTTGTGTTATATTTCATTTCAATTTTTTACAAACACTACAGAATGTCTGTGAAATCGCGTTTTTCGTGAAATTTTACGATATCCGTTGGTGTGTTGTTCCTATTTGTTGGTGTTATTAAAGAAATAAATGTGTTGCGTCATCTTTCAAATATGAAAGTTGACGTGCTTTACGATATACCTACGGAAGACTGAGTTAGACTTGTATTGTTGACATCAGAATATCTTTATATGGTCAAAAAAGGCGTCAAGGAACACAAATGCAAAGCTTGGTTTTGTAAAAAATCTTAAACTAGAAGATTAAAGTAGTAAAATCGCCAATCGAAAACATAATTTTGATATGAAAGTCAAATTTTACTAATTCATCCAAGGTTTTTCGCGTTTTTCATGAAAAATAAAACCACCCAAACGACATGTAACATAAAAACTAAATCAACTACCTCAATATTCATTTATTCTCAACTATATGCTCAATTCTCAAAAAATCGTTATACATAATACATTGTACATCCTCAAATTATTCTGTGCTTCTCCCCATATAAAAGTATAACCGATCAAACTCATCGCAAAACTGACCACACGAAAATTTCACTTCGAACACGCGAGAATCACACGATTTTCCGCAATCTAAAAGCGCACACTCTGATTGATACTCAGAGCATAAACACATCTGTTTCCTCGTCCATTCACGACAGACATTTATTTACTTTATATTACCGCGTTGAAAAATCGCCGTTCGAACTCGAGCACATAAAATGAATTTATTTAGCAATAATTTGGCAGTTGGCTTCTCAAAGAGTCGGCTGCGGTTCGCCACGGTATTTAATCATAAACTTTGTTCGCCGCTCGAGTATCAGAGGGCTTGTCGTATCGGCATCAGCACATTCCCATATTCGAAACCGAAGAATACTCAGACACGTGCAAATATGTAAATTGTACACAAAAGATGTGCGACAACTGTGTTCGTGGAGTAGCCGCGAAATTTCACCCGTGCGGTGGTAAGATTAGAATCTTGTATATGCTGTGGTAAGTTTGCGTAGTCGATAGGGATCCCAAATATTTGTAAAATCAATTATTCGGATATCGAATATGAAATTGGCAAAATATTCGAATAATCGAATATCCGAATATATAATTTATTAGATATCTGTTTAATATTTTCAAAAAATAAAAAGGTATATTTTATGAAAAAGGGATAAAAATAAAATATTATTATTTTGTCTCGACTTAGGGTCGTTTTTCGATCTCTTGGCTTGCATCTCCATTGTTATCTAATTCGTCACGTATCCTAATCAAAAATATCAAAAAGTTTTGAAAGTCAAGGTATCATCATCATAACTATAAAGACGATTTTATTATCAAGGAACTTCCTGAATTATGTACTAATGTAAATATTCGAACTTACGAATATTGAAAAAGGGGCGAATATATCCGAATATCGGATAGTCAGATATTCGATTGGGACCCCTAGTAGTCGGTTTATTTATATAATTTAACATCTGGTAGTGTATAGGCGCTATTTAGCGTAGGTGTATCGTTTAACGTCTTCCGTCAAATATGACAGTTGACGTGTCTTACGATATATTTATGGAAAACATTAAAATTTCTTTAGCACGCCTGATATTGAAAAATATTCGGAAAATTAGGTACGTGAACGTAAAAGGTTTAGTGTCACTGTCGTAATCACGTCTATTGTCATATTTGGCAAAATACGTTAAATGACACACCGTGATGCGCCTATACATCATTAGATTTTGTTGAATTTCGTAGATAAGGCATGATTCTTCAATCGTCCATTGACGAAGTAATTACACAAACGTAGCGTAATATTAATATCGTGTCGTTTTCAAAATTTCTTAGTTCGTTTACGACACAAAATAATTTTATGTCGTATCTGAATAATGTAATGGCCCTTTTTTATGTTTTCCAAAACTTAACGCCTTCATTATTCGAAATTTACACTTTTTTGCCTTCTTTTCGACATAAAAAAATATTGGCCTTGTAGATAACAATCAGCTTAAAACTAAAAACACACAAGCTCAATCTAACCATATTATTAACACTTTAAAGAACGTGAAAAGAAAGAAATATGAAAATGAAGGCGATGAAAAAGAAGAACTCTAAATTTTAATGAAAAATATCAACAAAACTCCATCCCACCAAATTATTTACAAAACTTTTTTGCATAATACGCAAACTAAGCAATTTCGATAAAAGCCTACAGGTCCATGGATGCTATAGAAGCGGCGCATCCCCTAAATTTCAAAAAAGAACATTTTCACACCGTTTCACTTCAGAATTTCTTTTGCTCTTCTTCCATTTACTGTCGGTTACATAGCCATTTTAAGAATAACTCAAAATGAAATTTTCAAAAGCAAAATCCACGATGAAAGCAGTCGCACATATAATATTATATACATGCGCGTTACAAGGATGGCAACCAAAGACCTATGTCCAAAAGTTCAAAGCGTAGGGATGTGCTCGGGGCCACAATCAATACCGTCGCCTCATATTGCGAATTTCCCTTTTTCCGACCGACAATTACCTTCAGACACAAAGTGTACTACCACCTGGGATCGACAACGATTGTTGTTATTTTAAAACAAACTTTTTGGCCCGCAGTTCGAATATCCGGGGCAGGTCCGATCGATTTGATCAAGATGAATCCGTTAAAGAGATTACACTCGAGCGGTTTCCTCCGGCTTCCGATGAGAAAGGGTGCCGGGATAATGGGGTTGATGGGAGATGGGGATGTATTGTTCACTTGTTTTGCACTATATATTATATTTCTCGATCGTGATGAATATTGGGGGAGTTATAGAATAATAGGCAGTCGGATTGTTTGCTCGAAGAATGATGATTTAATTAAATCGTCATTCCTCGAACGATTCTGTGTATTTTTTTTAATTGAATCTGTTTTTCGGAACAATCTTGAAATTTTGATAGAAAATATATCATTTTAATATAAAAAAATTACTACAGCAATTAATAGTACTATGTATTTTTTTGCTTACTATATTGGGCAATAATAAATAATCATAACTATAGAATGAATACTTAAGGGTTCGAAATAGTCATAATTTATTAATTTTCAATATTTCTTATTTTATTTTTGCACTAGTTAAAGAGACACTCTTAGAAATTAAAATGGTTATATATAGTGTCCATCAACGCATAAAATTCATTGAGTTTTTTTTTATTTCATTGAAAGTTCAATTATTGGAAGTCATAAAATATTGCCGGTACTTTTTCTTAAGTTTCAATAATTGATCTATCACTGAAATAGAATTTTTTAAGTTTTTATCGTTTCTGGACATCATATATAACCAATTTTTTCTCCAAAAGACGCTTTATAATCTATAAAAAAAACAAATCGAAAAAGATTGGAAATGAGTAAGTTATGACTTTTCTAAACCCTTTAGTCTCGGTGGCCACCTTGTATCAACAAGTAATTTTGATTAACTTTGTATACAGGTAATCCTTGACTTACGACGGTTTGCACTTACGACCGAAAAAATTTTTATTTTTTCAATAAACTATTTTTATAAAAATTGAATGACAAATCTTAAGTGGATGTGAGAAATAAATACGTAGGAATGTAGAACCGTTAAAAAAATTCGCATTAAAAGAAACGGCTGCTGTTTTTAATTTGGTTAATCAAGGAATAGAAAAATTTGAAATGATGGATCCAAACAATGAACAATTTTCCAATGTTATTTATTTATTATTTCATTATTATATTAATAAAAGTAAGTAAAACTACCAAAAAAAAAAATTATACAGATTCGACTTACGACCGAGGTTCAGGAACGTATCTCCGTCGTAAGTCGAGGACTACCTGTATTTTCATTACTTTGTTGAATCATGTTTTATTTTTAACATCAATATTATAAATCAACTTTAACATTTCATCATCAGTTATAGCTAAATTCGAAATTAGTATAGTAACCTATATAGTGTATCTTGCTTTAAATTTCGATCAATCATCTCGAGTGATGCAAATACACTGTTTCAGCAATAAATAACAAAACAAAGACACTATCAAGTCAAAATACATACAAAAACGATAATTTACATAAATCCAACTACTCCACGAATTAAACTGCCGCAATACATCATCGAACACAAGATGCGATATTCACAAAACGTATAATCGAATGACCACTTTTTCCGCAAGTACACACACATCGACCGTTTTTAAAGTCAAATTGCTAAATCGGGCAAGTTTCGCAAAATTTTATCCCATTGTACACTGTGTGTGTGTGTTGTTCGGCACTGGGGCGGTTAATTGCGGCCTCGAGGGATTTATTTATGGCCGAACTTAACAGGGCTCAAAGTGATTCACTACTAACTTACTACGACTCCCTACATATTACTTTGCTCCACTCCGTTTCTAATCATAATTCGAGTTGCGCTACACTCGGCCATTATGTAATGGACTATTACCCGGGCATTTCTAGGTGATATCACCATCGCATTACGGCTGTATCAATGGGAAACGTCGACAGTACAAACGCGATAAATGAGAAGTTATACGGCGACACTTTTATTATACATATATTAAAAACAGCGCCGTCGAACAATGAAACAATCAAAACGTTGATTTCAATTGGCGAGTTTCGGGAAGTGGCCAGAATGGGGTGTTGCATCACGTTAGTTATGGGCTGTGTGTCTAAATCGATTAACCCCTTAGTTTCGAAATAAGATTATGACTGGAGTTCGGTTCGTTGTTAGTGGCCATAACTGATTTATACGTGCAAGTGATGCGCACGTTTCTATCTACTACATAATATAATACTTTGTTGTTGAGTCGTTAACGGGAAATTTACGACTGACGTTGCGTCATGAATCGGTATTTGGTTAACGCTTCAATCGGATTTACATCCCTTTCGAAACCGATGAAATGAAGATGTTGAATTCAAATGCTGAAAATATTGAATATTATAAACTTACGTTTTATCTGAATAATTTTTTTTTGCGTTTAGCACTATTGAGTGATTCCAACATTCAGCAAAACGTATGATCCCTTATATTATAGATATAAGCTGTAAAATATTATTGTATATCTGTTATATTTGAAAGTGTCGTATTTCCAATTACTATTTACGCTCATAATCTGATTTTTTTTTTTTAATTTTTTCCGAAATTTTTATGTCAAAATTTTGAACTCGAAATTGAGTACGTACTGTTAATAACCAATCGTAATATTATAGGGCTATATATAAATACTATTTTCTACTATGTATAATAATTACTCAAATTTGTTCAAATCCGTCCACAAATCACCGAATGCAAACAAAAATGTAATATTTTAGAGCAAAGCGAAGAGAAGATATTATATTTGTGTGATATTATATTACACTGTGTTGAGATTGTTTATTGTAAACACACAAAGATAACATCCATAATAATTTAAATCTAGGATTAACTCATATTTTTCGAAACTGATGTTTACGCCACTTTCATATATAATGATTGCTAACTATGTTTTTCAAGTTTCGTTATAAACAAAAGTGAAATGATCAATTTCCAGTTCCGAAAGCACTGTTTCAGTCATACTTTAACCAAAATTCTATAAATTTGTTATGTTTAGAACCTCGGAAAATTAAATTAAATTCATTGCAGGTAAAAAATATGTTTAAATATTGAAAAACGCAAAACCTTAAATATTTCTAAACAAAGAAAAACGTAGATAGGCCACTTTCAAATATAACAGCTCATATACGTATACGTATTCGTGGCAATCGAAGAAATGTGATTTTTAGCGGCGAACAAGAAAGTTTCGATTTACGCACGATCTGTGACATAAATTAGGGTGTCAGTGTGACGTTGATGGATAACTTATCTCGATGGTGTTATACAACGCACCGTAAAGTTTTCTCGGTATTAAATTAATATTGTATCAATCAATATTGTAGCTACTATTGGTTGGCTTCGACCCTTATCGCTGTAAAAATCGCTCAATCAATTATTATCCAATGATCGAATTGATTATAATTTTATAGTACAGATTTGTAAGTTTTCGTATAATATCAAGTGAGACGTTTTTTTAAAAGTCTATTTGTTTATATTGTGAGATGTTTAAAGGGCGTTTGCGTAAGAATAAAAATATTGGAACACGTAAATCTATTCGGGTATTTATTTTAATTATTCCCAAAGTTCGTTATGAAAAAAATATTATTGAAAAAAAAAATGGATTTATAATAATAAATATAATCAATTTCAATTTTTATTCATTGTAGAAATCGGTTTTTCAAAAATTTTTTTTTTTTATGTATGAAAGTAAACGAAAATCATCTTTCTTGAGAATTAATTAGTTATTTATAATAATAATGGAATTATATAAAAAAATAGTACAGAAAGTAAATAGCTTCATAAATGTAACTAATAACAAGCTTATTCTCTACACTTAGAATGGCGAAGTAATAGATAAGTACAATAATTATTTTTTCAATTTATGTGGAAAAGATTAATTTGTTCGCTCACTCGATCTTGATTGATTCACACATCGACGACTATGTATTCTTATAATGAAAGTACAGTAAAACCTCGATATAACGGACTAATGCAGGTGATATTATATGAAGTTAGGTTTTCCGAATGTATTATGCATAGTATATTATATACGGAAATTATTTACTCACCTAATTGGTTGTAGCACTGTAAGAAGAACGGCTGTCCGAGGAACACAGCTAACAATCCCATAATGCCCTGAGGGAATTCGGTGAGCAAGAATAGAATGAGTACGGCCAGCAACATCCTAGTGGTCCTGTCTGTCTGTCTTTCGGATCGTCTTCTGGCTTTGTTGGCGAGGCCCTCTGCACCGTCAACAGTCGGAGCCATCAGCTGCTGACGACGCTTCTTCGTCTCTATCAGCACTAGTATCAACTTGGAGCTCAGCACGGTCAACAAACAGCACGGTATCAATTTAATAACCACGCTGTAGATACAAAAGATCGCAGTCATCATGGTTGCTGACGCTGTCGAGTCAATGAAGTAGATCGTTTCATTCTTCGGTGGTGGTTCGTAGACTTCGCTCGAATTCTTCACCTGGTACCCATTGGCGGTCAATAGCTCGTATTTCTCTCCAATGGTCTGAATGGAGAGGATCGGTAAGCAGATTAGAGGACATATGATATAAGTTGCGACTATGGTGTAAGTGGTGATGCTCATGTTGCACCATCTCCTGTTGGTCTGCGGATAAGCAATGGCTATATATCTCCACACAGCCAATATCACAGTCAGAAATATGGAGATGGTGTGGCACGTTTGCCCGAATATAGAGTGGAAGTGGACAAAGCAGGCCCAAGGGTAGCTGTACCTCTCCCTGTAGGACCTACCCTCTGCGGGCCAGTACATGTGGAATGCGAAGGGTATGTACTCGAGCATGACCAGCAGATCAGCCACGGCCAATCCGGTCAGTATGGAGTTGGTTGGCGAGACCATCTCCCTCCTGGTGAGCACAGCAATGTTGAGGGTGTTGGCCACCGATCCAAACACACACACGAGCACGCTGATATACCCGTGCATCAGCACGTACGTGTTGTGGAAATCGGTCGTCGACTGGCCACAGTACACCGTCGTTGAGTTCTCCATGATTTCTTCGGTGGCGTTCATCCTGACGACTTTTATACCTCGGTCATAAAACGGTAAGTTTCACCATTCTCCTTTTTTACTTCGGTTCAATCAAGCGCACCTGGAAATTTAAATTTGAACATAAAATTAACAATGTTTATGATGTTTGAGGGGCTCGGCAGTAAATAGTGCTAAGCGCCCAAGTTATAAAATTGAGTTTCTTTTATTTACTAAAAAAATTAGTACTACGGAAATTAATAAAAAATTCCACATTCTCTCAAAAGATGACAGTATTATGTCGGGTTGCTCCTAGTTTTATTTGCATCTAAATGCATGTAAACTGTTTTATGAAAAATGCTTTTCTTAATATCTCCAAAAGTAGCAAATGTCGCTTAACACTATTTAATGCTGAGCCCCTCATTTGGTAACTAAGGGAAGCCTAACATCCCACATTTTACATACACCCCACTGTATAATTATGACTTTATGGCTTAGTTAGGTACCAGCAACACTGGACGAAACTACGGGCGCCATATATACCTTTAATGAGAATCCTACATTTAATTTTTACTTGATTATAAGTAATCGCAAAAAATTACTTTCCGAGGCGCATACAATAAATAAATAATTACAGAATGCTTATTTAAGTTTTATTATAATTTCATAGTAACGATCAATACAATTCATTACCACAGATAAACAGGGATTATAATTATTCATTACCTAATATTATATTTGAAAATTATGTATCTATATTTTTTTATTTCGAGATATTTAAAGTTTTGCGTCATTAAATATTACTGTTAACCTATAATGAGCTTACTTTTATTTTTCAAGGTTTTAGACATATCAAATTCAAAAGTGGTAATCAAAATTTTAGATTTGGTATAACTGAAAGTTTTTTTAGAATTCAAAATTGATTTTTTCACTTTTATTTATGAAGATATTTGAAAAACGTTATGAGCCGGTACATATGAAAGTAATGTAACTTTGTGAAAAAAATAATTAAATTAATGTTATCTCTGTGTTTTTATAAAACAATAAACCAAATCAATATAGTATAATATTCTCTTGGAATGAATAAAAAATATTAGATTGTAAAATATTATATTTTTGATTGTATTTGACGTTCCTTTGCCCATTTGAACAAATTTGAGTAATTATATAATGAAAATAATATTTGTAGTACCTACATATACAATATAATATTATAATTGGCAATAGAAATACAATAATTGTACATAGTCAATTCATCAATTCAAAATTTTGGCAAAATAATGTCGGATTACAAACAATACAACAATTAAGTGGAAACGATGCAATAGTGAATAGAAATACGCCATTTTAAAATATTATATAACGGATATCCAATAATATTTTACAACGAAGTATATTTGTTATTTAGGATTAACTCATTCTTTCAAAATTGGCATTTACGCCACTTTAATATTAAGTATAATATAATTTCTCATATATTACCTTCATAATAATAAAAATTATCGTCACAAGTACGCAATCACAACAGATTGCTGACCGCACCATTTGGCGCTTAACTTCGACTATCAGTGGGATGAGACTAAACCCCCGACGCATATTATATTCGCATGAATTTTTTATTTCGTTGACCCATGTCTAAAGATAAAATGTACTGGTTGTTTTTTAGCTCAAAAGGTCAGCTTTTCGATTTATAAAAACACGCATTTTGATTCAAAAACACCCATTTAAATGGCAAAAGCAAACAACGCCGCGCGATAACGCCGATTTGTGATATTTCGTAATTTAATTGTAAACAAATGTTTTCCGCGTTCTCACAAACGAATCGGACGAAACGGAATAAAACAAAATTAAAAAAAAGTATTCAGGAAATATCAAAGGGCTAATTAACCGTTTGTTGGGCGGAGGAAAAACCGAGACGAGCCTACACAGAAATGAAATCAAAGGGTGTTTCTCGCTGACAGTTTATGGCGGAAAAGCGAGATTTTCCCCCGAGTTTCCCGACGCGTTTTCCCACATCGTATTATTTTTTTCCACTCTTTCCGAAAACACTCTCGGTCCTATATTATAATGCAAAAGTGATGAAAAAAACCGCACGAAAAGACGGAAATCGCACGTAGCTATTTTATTGCGCTTTTCTTTTGTGCGGCCGCAGTTTTTGCGGTCACGCGTCCCTTTAACGTTATTATTTTCCATTTCTGAAATCTTGCCGATTTTTTAGTTTCCTATTCAGCTGAAATTCCGTTCGGAAAAGACGCACGCGAAACTTTTCGCGGAAAAGGGCGACGAAGAAAGGTTCGGATTACTTTCGTTCGCGATTGATACACCTCGGCTTTGTCCCCTTTCATTGTATTGAATGTCAATGAAATCTGTATCTTTTTATCAAACACGTTTTTTTATTGTATTTCGTCAAATATATTTCGTCGAAAATGAGAAACTTTTAAAAGTTAACAAGAGCTTGATTTTTTTTCACAGGCTGATATAACTGAAACGAAATGGAATATTTTTATTTATTTTTCATATACGCTACAGATTTCAGCGGAACATATACAAAAGTAAGTTCTCAAATCCCATGGGGCCAACGTATGATATTGTATTTTCCACGAAGCCTCCATTGGAGTATATGCATTAAATAAAATGACACTCCCGACACAAGTTATTCGCATTCACTAAAAGTCTACGGGCAAATGTGTCGGGATAGGTATATTTTTTGTACTTACAAACTCGCATAAAAGCGTTATGGGAAAGATATCCACATGTGTGACGTTATCTGAAATCCATGGATGCGTTACCGTAACGGTATCTTTCACGCGTTGATTTGGAACCGAAATTTTCGAAATTCGACATATAGAACCGGCGATCTGTATCTTAATTGCTTATTGCAAGTAGGGGTTATCAAATTAGGGAGAAACTCTATAATGAGCGTGAACATATGCATGTTTAATAAGTTAACTGTAGAGAAAATAGAAATATGAAATGAATGAAAACGTTCTTGTATTATATTTTCGCTTTATTTTATACCTTTACTAATGGGATCCATGGAGTTTTACCCTTCATTATCGGCATTACTTAAAAACAAAAAAGCATCACCGGTAATTAAAAAAAAGGTATTTTTTCGATTGATTGCATTTTCACAACGATAAATTTTTATTACCGGTAGTTAATTTTATTTTGTCAGTAATGAATGACAATTATAGCCAAATTGCCGGTATCACCAATAACAATAATACCAGTAATGGAATCCCTAATTAAAAGAAATTAAAAAAAAAAAACATTATAAAATATAATATTATGGAATTTATAATAAAAATCTAACTTACATCTATCATTGTCATTTTAAAGAACATAGCTCATCGAGTATGTAAATTTGAGTATATTTACTATACAAAACATTGAACGTGTTTCCATAATTATACATTCAATCCTCTTTTTACACGAGGGATATGTTTCAGAGACTACCGTATAAAAAAATTTGTGGTGACCATATAAAAATTGGAGATTGGTTCCATTAGCATATTTGGATAAAACTACAATACCATCCAAATGTACTTACTAAAAATTTTGTAATGTAAAAAAAATTCGCAATGTAAAGTCATGGAATTTTTTTTTATAAAAACTATAATTACATGCAAATAATTATAAAAGTATACTGGCTTGAATCGAATCTTACATTGTAACATAATAATACATTTTTTATACCGTATTAATGCGGAAAAACCGTGGTAAAAAAAATCAGTTCTTCTTTCTTGAACCGTCTAAAGAGGATTGGATATTCTCGCTAACTAGTATATAGGCCCGTTGTTAATAACATCGGCTGTTGATAATCATACTATTACGTAATAAAATAAAAATTGAATATATTTATGCAAAATTATTTTATAATTATTATACTTTAATTATGCATGATTTAATAAAACAAAAATTGAATATATGCAAACATATTTTATAACCGTGCCCTTGCGAAATGTCTCCAGAATAAAAGATTAGATAGGATAAGATTATAGCCGTTATTGTAATGAACATAAAGACTAAATTCGGAGCTCGCGTTATAGCTGTTCTCGTTTAGCGATTATAGCCATTATATTTGAACGGCTTATAGGCTAAATTGGAACAATAAGTCGAGAGCCTCACAAACAAACACAGACATCTATCATCGGTGATTATATACATGTATAAGGGATTCAAATATTTTTTCCACTGCGTAATAATCGACGCATTGCATAAGTCAATAGAGTCGTTTTCATAAACATGATATTATAGACGTTAACTGTATAAACATAAAGACCATATACGCATGAAGAATAATTTTACAGATGCAAAAAAATAATCGTATCGACGCATGGTTTTAAAGACGCGACCGTCATTGAACAGACGGTCAGACGGACAGACGGACACACACACAGATATCCGTGATTATATATATAGGGGATTTTCTTAATAAACATGTCTTATTATCTTTCACGGTCACCCTAAATATAAAGCTATACCTTTAGAAATATCTTAAAATTAAATCATTGAAAAAAATTCAAGCTAATCATACATAACGCACCACTATTTATAAAAGAATATAATTATCCGAGTAATGAAAGGCAAACAGTCCATCATTAAATCAATATAACGTCAGTTTATGTCTCCCATAACACAGACACAAACGTGAATCCAGAATGTTTCTTTTTATGGCGACAAGATTTGTCGAAAAGGAATCGAGTCGCGTTTCGAGCAGACATCATTAGACGCACGAACATAGGAATCAGGAGGAAGACGGGGATTCGGATAATCCCGTATTTTGGTTGATACGCACCGGGATAACGAATTTAAATTGATTGAAATATGTAATACACACGCATGCGAGCGAATACGAATAATTGACACGTCTGGTGCCCCTTTGTTCACTCACGCATGTCATCATATAATCTCATATATGTACTTAGCACGTGTGTGTGTATGTAATGTATATTAGATGTTCCAAAACAAGACTGGTGCTTAGTGATTGTGATTTCTCGGCTTTTCGGGAATTCTCGAGAAATGAAAATTCCCGAATTTCTCGAAATTGAGAAAAAAATCGGGAATTCTCGAGATTCTCGAGAAATTCTCGAAAATTTCTCACAGCTATCCCGCTTCGACGGGGAGTGAAACGTTGTGTCAGAGTGGAACAGTATCAGTGGTTGGTGAATGGACACAGGTATAGCTTCTATTGTTATACGAGGGAGACCAGACTGCTTGTATATTGCAGGGATACTCAACTCCTCTTATTGATTAATATTTCGTCCCCTTAAAATATCATACATTTATTTTTTAGAATATTTTAAATAAAATACTGAAAAAAAGCTTTTTTGTTTTTTAAAAATGCAAATCTATTTTCCGAAAGACGTCGACTGTCTTTTTATTTAACAATTTGACAACTAATATGACAAATGATTTTAAAGATTTTCGATATCGAAAAATAATGTAAAATATATTTGCGCGAGTGAAACGACGTAAATTAATCTATTTTTAAAATTATCAAATGTTTCTACCGCGAAATTTAAACGGAGTTGAGCACACCTAAACGCATCGAAAGTTTCATACTTGTCGTATTTTTAGATTCACCCATAATGCTCTCCCGCTTTGACGTATATGTTTCGTCGCACCAAAGTAGGACAACTGCCGCTGCTTCGGGAATTCTCGAGATTCTCGAGAAATTTTTTCCCGAAATGAGAATTCCCGAATCTCAATCTCTACTTGTGCTGAAGTTCTGGGTGTTTGTATTTTTTTATTGTACCGGGTATTGAGAATGTTCGAAAATTGTGGTGGATTAGATTAAGAGTGAAGATTATTAAAGGTGGGGACGGATTTTGAAAATGATTTAAAAAAGTTTCGAGACGATGCTGAATCAATTCGAAGATAATTTTGTTGATATGATAGAGCTATATAATAGTTTGAGGGTGGTATTTTATTAGTAAGAGGTAGCTTTAATAAGAATGGTTTAAAAATGGGGATGATTTCAGAATTTACTAACAATAAGCATAACTTCCAACACGCGTGATGGCTTTGAATTCGTTTTTTTTTAAATATTATAGTATTGCAATACACCTAATTCTTTTTTGCACGGTTCTGAAATACCGCGGTTTAAATAAGAAGAACCGATTATTTTTTTACACGCTTTTTCACTTTAACACAATATAAAAAAGTATTATTATGTCACAATTGTAAGATTTGGTGTAGGTCACTATACTGTTATAATTATATGTATGTAATTATAGTTATTAAATTTAAAAAAAATCCATGTTTTTTGATAATTCTACTTATCAAAATTTTTTCATATTACACATTTTTATATAGTAAATTTGGATGGAAGTTTATCCAAATATATTGATATAAACTATCTCCAATTTTTATAAAGTCAACATACATTTTTTACACAGTCGTTTCTGAAAAAGTTTTCGTGTAAATTTCCGGAATTGGTGTGTATCGCATCACAATTTTGGATCCCAAGTATACCCAGGTATTCAAAATTATTTTATAACACCCCAACTACTGAGAATTCAAAAAATCGAAATTTTAAAATACCTTGTACACATGTACACTTTCAGGTTTGTCTATGTGTAAAAGACAACATGTATGTGTGTGCACGTGCGAACATATGTCTTACATAGTCTCACGCAGTTACGAATCGTTCTCGCGAATAATATATTACACGGCTTATCGCGGAATAAATCGGAATTCGACGATGAAAACGTATTCGGAAAATTCACACTGTGTGAGAAAATTGCGTGTGAGGCAATATCAATATCAGACACAAATCTGCTGCTCGGCGCGTGAAATCGCATAATTTTGTTCCTTGTCCATAATCGAAACGAAATATATATTAACAACCCCGTACAAGCATCCTCCATGGATTTTCTGTTAATGCCCGACGAACGCGGGAAAATCGTTTTATTTCACAAAAATATATCAATCACATCCAAGTACTAAAATATAACTGCGTATAAATTTATTTCAATTATATGAATGTTTCGTTCTCATCATCTTATATTTAGATTTTTCTATAGTAATATTAGCCCATATCAAAATTCGTTGCTACAGTAACCAGGCTGTACCAATTCGATTTAATACGTTGAAAAGAAAATTTGATCTTATTAAAATCAATCAAGTCGGAATTTGAGTCGGAGTCGATAAATTTTAAATATACATTAAACCCCCCTATAACGTTCCCTCTGTAAAATTTGCGGCGGTACTCCCTATAACGTATTATTTTTTTTTCAAATAAATTTTAAATTCAATTTTTTTTAATTTGTGCAATTGAAACAATCATTTAACAGGTAAAAATCTCTAAAAAATCTATTTTTATTTTTTTATTTATTGATGTCTTTCAAATGAAAAAATAAAATTGGAAAACCTTGACCCCCTATAACGTCCCCTCCCCTACATCGTGGAACCTATCTTGACGTTATAAGAGGGTTTACGGTATAATATAATAAATAAAATTTTAAATCTATAATACAACTCTAATAGTTAAGCTCGATAAGATAAAAGAAAACTGTTTATATTCCAAGCTGTATTTCTCAAATCAATTTTTAATCAATTTTTTTTAAGCATCCGTTAACACTCAACGAGCAACTAACTAATACCCAAATATACAAACACATTTCCGATTCGGTAATAGTTTTCCACCAGATCCATTAACAATACAATGAAATCCGAAACAGAAAATCATACGAGCGTTCAATTAATTATTCAATCACGAAAACGAACTCCATTTACGAATATTTATCAACCGATCACAACTATCGAAACGAAATGATCTCTGATTAATTCCCACGACGTTTAACCCTTCGGCGTGCTTTTAACAAAGGCCTTGCGCATTGCGAGCACGTTCGAAGGAAGAAAAAAAAAATATCGCGAATTCAATGAAAGCTCCCCACATAAATCTCGCTAACACTCACGTCGACAAAAGGGTTCGATTGAAAACGAGAGGCGAAACACTCACTTTTTTCGCGTTCCGAGGCGTGCAAATTTCGCGCCGAAAATTAAATTGGCGAAATTGGCGAGATGCGCCCCCCGAGCGATTGGACTTTCGCCTGGCGAAAGTTCATATTTGAATGATAATTCCGGAATTTCCAATCTTCTGTTTATGCAAATTCGACAAAATTTCGTTAAGGTGAAAATGGATTTTCGCGACCGCGAGGGTTGGAGATGAAAGTTTGTTTAATGATCGCGGTAGTTGTCGTTATTTTGATATTGTTTTGATGGAAATTCACTGTTGTACCTTTTTTCATAAGCAATCATCATATAAGCAAATATCAGTGGTGTAATGGAGCCGGAACAATATTCCGGCACTATTTCCTGAGCTGGAATAACGTTCCAGCACTTTTTTTAAATATGAGAAAAAAAAATATACACCGCAAGAATGATTTTTTTATGTAATATTTTGTGCACATGCATTTGAAAGAATAATTGGAATAACAAGTTGGTCTGTTTCTATAGGTCTTTTGTGACATCGTAACGAAATATTTGTTTTTTTAACACAACTGAGGATCGAAAAGGACCATTATGAATATGATGTAACTTACGAGATTAGTAAGTATATGAAAATATTATAAAAATGACCTTTATTTGATTTGATGTTTAAAAAATTTGGGAGGGGGTGGAAAAATTGAGTATTTCGGCATTACTTTTTTTAGCACTACATCACTAATCACAAAATAGTTTCATTGACAGTAAAATTATAAAATAATGCCACTAGATATCAGATTTTTTTGTTTCTTAAGACATAAAATTTCAGCTGAAGGCATAAACGTAGTTGCAATCTCGTCTCTCTGCTATTTGTTGCATGATTGAAATTAAGAAATTTTAGAGTTGAAAAGAACGTAATTAGTGGCAAAGTAGGATAGAGATTCAAGACCAAACAATGCTGCCAATTCGCTTTTGTATAAATGTAGGTCGTTTAAGCCCGATTTTATCGGGAAGTCTTCCATGCAAATTATTGATGAACATTTTGACTCATTATCATTAAAAACAGCATATTACAAGACAAAATTATTTATATAAAAGATACTTATAGTGTAAACGTGAGCTTACTATGTTTGTCTTAAGATAAGAGTAATAATGTTAATATTTTATCTAAAAAAAATCATATGCATATAAATGTATAGAGCCATGTACAAATTAACGAGCAATTTATTTGCAAGGTCACATCTTGCGCGTTTTTTTTTTTAATATTCCTCATTCCAGTGAACATCCGACACTTTTTCTCACACTGAATAAATTTTCAGCATGATGCGATATTCGACGATGGCGAACATTCCTCAAAGGCCCTTTGAAGTCGACCGAATCAAAGTAATTACGAACTGTGCAAAAATCGCAATCGAAACTCAAACTTAATTTTCCGCGATAAAAGTCAACCTCCCCACCTCGCATTAATCGAATGGACATTTCGTACTTTGGGAATATTCGCATTGAATATTGTCTCTTTTATATTTAGAATATAATTTTCCGAACGGTTACCTGTACAAAGGATAAATTGAAAAAGTTAAATTATCAATATATTGTACTCGTTTTTTTGTGAAAACGAATTATTAAAGCGTGGCCCGTTTCGTATTTTCTATTGTTACATCAATTACTCGTTTAAGGTATAAAATGATAATTACAAAATGATTCCCGGCGTGCGGTACTTAGCTCTAATCAAAGGGCCATTGTTTTTGTATTGCTCATTGATGTTTTCTTAAGAAACCTGAATCAATAGGGTAATTATTTACTTTCGCTTTTAATTAACGTTGTGATCTTTACTGAGCCTACTTACACTCAAATAAATACGGGGCAATTACCGAAATATCTCGATTGCGGAATACGTTGGTTTTTTTTTTTCATAAAAATATCTTTTTATATATTTTCGAAATTACATTTTGCACATACAAACTAATTTCAGGTGAATCTCTTTGATTCGATACATTTTCATGTTTCAGACGAGAGATATAGTATGTGTTGGCAATTCCTTCAGTGTTAAAATGTGTTATATAATCATACAAATTCCCTTTTGTCATAACATATAATATTATATGTATTGTAGTAACAAAATGATGTACCTAAAATTATTACGCAACTATTATATTATATCTTCCTTTAACCGCAGTTTCGACTTAATCTAATTTATAACATCGTCGCACAATTTATTCTTGAATCGTGAAAATCTTAACGAAACGAGCTTTTATCGATCGATCTTTAAAATATTGAAATACTAAGCATTAACATGGAAATTAAGGTCATTTTTTTAATTTTTATAACCTACATATGCCAGCTAATTTACTAATCTTTAGACTTTTATATTATAATAATTTATGTTTCCGTCAGCTCTACCAATGAATGTATATGTATCGATAAGCTTTAAAAAATTATTCCTCACCAATAGTGTGTTTTGTTAAATAACAAAAAAGTTATCTGAAATATAATATAATTTTGATAGGAATATATAGTTAAATTACTGTAAAATAAACAAAATGCCAAAATTTTGAAAAAATATTTGATTCTTTTTAATTATTAAAACTAATAAAAAAACAGTACATTTTACATCTAAAGCTACATGTACATCTGCATTTATAAACCTACATCTACGTTTACATATACATCTATTAAATAATGTAAATGTTAATTCTACACATGCATTTGCATCTACATCTACACCTAGTGTAGAAATTTCATGACTGAAAAATAGTTTACCGTTAAATCCCCGATATAAAATCACGGATTTCTTTGTGTTTGTTCGAATGACGCTTGCGACTTAAAAGATACAGATATTCTAATATGGTCTTTATGCGTATACAGTTAACGTCTATAATATGATGCTTATTACCTACTGCCTCTAGCTTTGCCTATATGTCACAAACAAACAACAAATGGACTATTTTGATTTTATTAATTAAATATTAAATATTCAAATCGGGTACACATTTCGGGTTCACACAATCGTGTTTTTACATTTTATCGTTTTCCGTTTCTTAAACAAATCCACAGCCGATGTTATTAACACCGAGCCTATTTACTAGTCTTTTAATAAAATAAAAAGAGATCGACACCATTGATTTTTCAATTCCGTAGATAGACAATAAAGAAAAATTTATTATTCAAAATCGCTCCACCATATTGGATACGAAACGTATAAAATTCCCTAACAACCGAAAAAAAATCGAAAAACTGTGTCAAAAAAATAGACACAGTCCTTTCCCCGTCCCCCATCAATTTTTCGCCAAAGGAACGTCCACGACACGGAAAAAAATTGTTTCTTCACATGGCCATTGCGGCGGCAGCACGCCCATCGACCACCCCCCGATTCCTGTGGGCGGTGGGTGGTGGGTGGTGGGTGGGTGGTGGGCCGCGATCTATTGTGAAGATATACCGCTTTGTCCGCAAAGACAAGTGGTCGACCTAAGGAAAAATAGCGCCATCGAGTGTGGCCATGTTATCTGGATTTCGGCTCGTGTTGCCGGATCGGGAGAAATGTGGAAACACGGTTAATTGCCTGATCGATTGTGTGTGTGTGCGGGTTATGGTTATTGTTCGGTTTGCGTTTGAGTTATTCGGATTTAGGATCTTTGTTTTTTTTTATGGATCGATTGGAGTTAAAACACCCAAGTCTCTTTTGATACGGAGGATACCCTGCAGACACTACAGTGTAAAACAATGTATGGTTACCGTATAAGTCCCATTTGGATAGAAATTTCGTTCAAATATATTTTGTGTAAAATATGTGTTATGTGCCTAAATTTTATCAAATAAAATTATCAAAAAATATCGAAGATTTTCATAAAAAAAATAATCGTATACTGACTAAACTCGAATCTTATCATTGTGGCATATTAATAAGTTTTTTTATTAATTTTTAAAGTAAAAAAAATAATCGATCTTTTTTTATAAAACAGTGTTATTTCGAAGCTGTGTAAAAAATCTTCGCAAAAAGAGTCTTGAGTGTAGTATTATATGACTTAATCAAAACTATTGAAATTATGAAAACAATCCCCGTTAGCATAACAGAGAGAACAGACGTTTCGCGATATGCTGTGTTAAATTTATCTGAAAACAAACGTTACGGATTAATAATGACGTAACGTCAACAAAGTTACCGTTATTGTATCAGAAAAAAAATTTGTTTTAATAAAACCAAAACGAACTCCTAGAAATTGAAACGTACGAAGAATATATAATAGATACACTATGGACTAATTAAGTTATGAGATTCGATTAAGATACGACTTACTTTGCCGCCTTGTCCAATTTCTTTCACAACGCAATTACGTATAATTTTCGCGTTCGAAATTGTTTTTAATTAGCCAAAAAGCCACAACGGACAAAAAGATGGAAGCTTTTGCGGCCGCGAGGAAAATCCGCGGCTGAACTTTTACTTGAGCATTTTTTTTTTTCAAAAATATGAAAAACGTTTTACGTGTAAACGCGGAACAAGACAGTTCCATGATTAAGCTTGTATGCATGTTTTTTTCGCATTTTTTACGTGATCCCTTTACGAGAAATCACGTACGAGTCGTATAATTTCGCATCCTTATTTGTTTCATATGTAAATAAATGTTATGTATATGAATGAAATTCTAAAATTCTAACGGAATAACGCAACGTCAGTACAGTAACGAAACGGAAAAGAGGAATTACGTTATGGTGAATTAACGCTGTCGAGTTTCATTTAAACAAATAACGAGTGAATAGTATCGCTTCCCATTTGTGTCTATTTACGTTTTCATACGCAAGCATTCGTTTCTTATTCCGTTTTTTGTTCTGCGAACGAAAAAAATGGCTCTTTTAAAAACACAAAGCGTCCATTGAATTCAATATAATGCATATTAAACGGAAAATTAGTCTGAGCAGTATTGAGCGGATTTTCCGCCGCGAATTTTTGTAAAATAGTATCTTTATGAACACTCCGAAGTCATAAAACAACATTTCAATAATATAAATATAGCTTTTAGTGTAAGCCGTACTAAAAAGTTCATTAAAATTTTCGATAAATTCAGATGACATTGGAGTAATCACCGAAATTTAATGGAATTCTCAATTTTACTATCCATAAAAGTCGGCATAAATTAAACGAAGTATGCTGTGCGTACTGAGAAATGGATTTCTCATCAAAACCGAATTCGTTTCGTATCTTTTGATCAATACCACAATTTCCAATGATGTATAGAATTCGTTAGCAGATCATCATCGTTGATTGACCGTACCCGAGAGACGGTCCACGTTGAAATTTCCATCTAAAAAAATAAAAAAGCGCTGTGCAAAACGCAAACAACGGCGTATCCCCAGACGGCATTTCGGCTGATTTACGTCCGAAGATTGCGCTTTTTATCCCGATCGTTCAGGACTCGAGTCCCGAAAATTGAATAGCGATTCCGGGAGAGTTCAGAGAAGGACACGCGATAAATCCCTCGCACGTGTGTATGCTAATAAATAAAGTTTGCAGGGTTGTTGGTCGGAGTATTGTTGGCGTGCGCGGATTACCGTTGCACGATATGGGTCAGCGGGCTCGGTACAGAACGTACTAATATTATGTGATATTATACGTGTTATTTACGTGAAAAGATTGTGTGAGTTATGAGTCGGCGTTTATGAAGACTGAAAACGTATAATAGAGTGAATTTCAATTTTTTTTCGTGTGGTTTTTGTACGACGCTTTATTGAATGTTGGGTCTTATCTCAAAAGATTTCATTTATGCGAATTTAAATGAATATGTAAGTACTGTATATAATTCGAGAGTAGTTTACGTTGTAGACTTTACAACCGTATGAATATTAAATCCTAAAATAATGAGAATCTCTTGTACTAAGAATGAGGTAACTAAATTATACACACCTAACACTACAGAAGTACACATGGACTTTAAATCACATGATAATGAAAATTTTACATTATTGCAAATATGTATACTCAAAGTTGTTTAACAATAAGATACAATCAATTGAAAGACAATACAGTAAACTCCACTATAACATCAATATAGATTCCACGTTATAGAGGGTTAAGGTTTATCAATTTCAATTATTTTTTCGTGTTAATTGCTTGTTTCAAAAAATTGAAAAAATTGAATTTGAATGCGTTTGAAAGATATAGGGGTGGGGGGAGAGACAGACATAATAGGGAGGTTTACTGTACATCGAGATTATCGCATATGAACACCATTGACACAGGACGACCTACAAAGTCCGCTCAACCGAACCCATCATTCATGAGCGACAACTATAACACAACACACAGGATTACAAGCGAAACCTCTTACAACAGGACACCGGCCAACAGTCGAGCCTCATGAAATATTCCCATGATGAATCCGTTTATAGGAAACTGTACAGTTACGTGCGCGGATCGCGCCGACATTGCACTTTTCGATGAGGATTTATTCGTCGGGCTCGCAACTACGGAAAAAGATTGCTTTGGTGAATTTTTAACGCGATGATTGACTGTGAAGGGACTGCAGCGGGACGTGCGGTCCCGATTTATGTCCTGGAATACGTCCTTTTTATATGAAGCGTGTGTGCGACGTGTAGTTTGAGGGAATTGGCTTGTTTTTGTGTCGTTGAACAAGTTGTTTATTGGTCGGTGAATTGATTTATTAACTGAGAAAAAGTCTTATATAGAACATCGGTAAAGGTCGAAACTTTTTCTGTTATAGATTAGATAATCTTAAGATGATCAAAAAAAGAATAATTTGTCAATGGTTAAGATAAATTAAGTTTCACAGTATGACGGATATGATTGTTTACTATCAATCTGAAAATATAATATTTGGCTAGAGAAGGTTTCAGTATTCATATGATTGAGAGTGATCTTCAACTCATAAAAATGGTGCAATGAAAGCCAAATAAAAGAAATGTAATTTACATCGTTCATTTCACATAACATGAATGTAAAAGCGTACTTGTTTAGAAGAACATAAGTTTTAAAACTATGCTGTTCATTATGTACAATAGTGAAAATCAAATATAAAAGTGAGTTACACATTTTTTCATAATAGTCGGCTTGAGGAGTCTAGCGTTAATGAATGCCTATAGAAACTTGTATTAAACATTCAAGCTAAGCAATTAGTAAAGCTAGAAACAAGCATCAATGAAAAATCGTTCGTATTTAGTAAATTCGTAACACATCTCAAAAGAAAACGTGAGATTCACAGTTCGAAAAAAAAAAAAACACAATCGCAAAGTTGCATTATTATGATTAATGCACGACGTTTCAGAAAGATTTATTTAAATTCGAAAAACATGTGGGATTCCGTTGCAATTTTGTCTCACGATCGCATAGCAGAAGTGTCATTGTTCATTTGGTCGACGTTATTTTATCATTTTTTATATTGTTTGCCATCGTAATTTTCCGAGGAGACTTTTATAGTGAAAAATCGCACATGTGTTACTGCGATATTTGAGCCAAAACGCTCTCCTCCCCATACATACGTGCTCCCTAATATCGCAGAGCAAAAAGACAAAAACCGTAAGTGCAACGAAAACGGGAAAAAATTGAAATGTGGTCGATGCAGCAAAATTATTAATGCGAAACTGCATCGATTCGAAATTTGGCGTAGTAATATTTTCCATGGAACCTTTCCGAAATATTCAAATTTGACCGTTCACCTGCATGGTATTAGTTGGCGCATAAGTTATCCAATGTTCTAGCGTGACTATAAAATAAAGATGCAGAACGAAATTCATTTTGACAGTACGTTGAAATTCGATTAAAACTCATGATATTATATATTTTGATACAATTTACCAAACTAAAATTAACTATCGTACTTGCTTAACAGTTTGAAATTATTATCAAAATAAATAAGCAACATTTGTGTTGCAGTGTATAAGCCCAATTATTGAATCAGTATTGAAATTCGAACCAAAGGCTATAATAGTAAACTAATAACGATTAACTATAAAACTAACAAAATTTATATACGGCACAATGTAGCATTGTATGTTCAGTAAGTCGGTCATATTTAAATAGAAATATCGATTCACACTTATCGGTTAAATATTTCGTATTTCATCGCGAAAATGGTTAGAATTCCTCATTTTTTCAAGCGAGAAACGATTGGTAAGTCAAGTGTCGCCTGCCAGTCGAAAAATGTACAAAAAAAACTAAAAAAGTTTATTGCATAAATGGCAGTTCTATTTAGATCGAAGTGTGAAAAGTCACAGAGGTCCGAGATTTTTTTTATATTACAGCGATTTCGAAATTTAAATAAAAAATAGAAGTAGATAAGATAATTCAAAAAAATTTCCAAATCATTTTTTTTATTTACAAACACAAAAATTCCATATGCAACGAATACACATATTTCATACTCAACGAAAGGTGTCAGATTATTTATTTATTTTTATTAGGAAGTGCGGTTCGAATAAAAAAATATTGAAAATCACTACCACACGAGTCGTCAGTCGAATGAGTGATTAGGGTCGAAAAAGGGAGAGAAACTCAGAGAGTCACCAGCTGGAAACGAATGCACCAACTCTAATACCGTGGATACTTCCGCAGAAGTGCAAATGCACTCTGCGATCGAAACCGCACTTTGACACGAAGACAGAGCGACTGTTATTTTTGCATATTCAAACCGCATTATTGCACTTCGGATCGGATTCGGTCCATTATAAAAGATGAGCGTTTAATTGACACAATTCGCGAAGCGAAGAGATCAAAAGTTCGAAGTATCAGACGTAGTAAAGTGAAGTTTGTAACTTTTAATATTCAATTTTATATTTTCGAAATTGACGGTCGGTACGCTGAGATTAACGGGTTGAAAAGTGCATATGTGGAAGGCGTTTGAGAAAAAATTAAAAATACGTAATAACGGCAACGATTGGCACGCGAACGACAAACATTAATATTTAACATAATGAGGGCATTGTGAGTGCAGCAATAACGTGACGATAATGCAATGGCGACACGTAACAACTAAAGTACAACATGTGTAGTTTAGATATGCATGGAAGTTGGTCACAAAATAGAAAAAAATGAATAAATTGCATCGAAAAGTAAACTGGGTTTTATAGATTTATAATTGCGAATAGCCCGTGTTGTGGTGGATAAGTGAAAAAGCGAATGAACACGAATGATATATGACCAAATTTCAACAGCACGAACTCTATGGATTTTGATTCTTTGTTGAAATTAATATGTTGAATTTTGATATAATAGTGAATTAGTGTGTAATTTGTAAATAGTTGTAATATTAAGATCGAAGTTAAGATCAACATTCGAACACACATAAAATATTTCAACTTGATGAAGTATACATATTTAGTGGTGAATATATAATGCAGTAAAAAACAAAACCGGAAGGTGCACATTCAGAAATTGTAAAGACCTTGCAAAGAATAAAAAAAAGACACATTCTTTCCGCGACATAAAAAAGTATCTATTTCCTTCGTGACATCCTTTTTTCGGGGGACTTAAAAATGCCATGGGGTTCTAAAAAAGCTCGAGTGCGAGCGGTGGCGAAAGCTCCGAAACGCAAAAGGGAACAAACGCAAAGTGGGCCACACCGAAAACAAGCCATGTGTCGAATGGGAAACGGGTGTCAAAAAATAAAAAGAAGTTCGAGAACTGCCGGGGTGAAAAGTGAGAATTGAACTGTGGAAGTTGTAAAGTCGCAGTGTTGCATCTGCCAGTGGCATTTGCTAGGATGGTTGCCAAATCACACGAGGAGTGTTTGTAAACTCGGTGGAAATTGCTAATGTGATTGCATTAGCAATTTGGGAGTGAGTCATTGAAAAAATAAAATGTTTAGAAGCTCTCGATCAATCGAGAAGTGGCGATGAATTGAAATATTTCTGACCGTGCGAAGAAAAAGTTCAAAGGAATTTCTAGCAAATTGATTCAACAAATTTATGTAAGTTCGAACGGAACGCAATTATTATTCATTAAAACGTGTAAAGTATAGTTCGCGCTGTTATAATCGCAAAGCTGCGATAGCGTGGCGTGCCTTGTCGTATAAAAAAATATTAATTGTTTCGGCTCTGGAGTGCTTTAATTCTGCCCGACACACACATTCAGTTACCTTTTAACTTGTAATTTTCGCCATTATTAATGCCTTTTCGATATTTTCACACGATAAAAGTCTTTGGACACAGAATTCCGCGAATAAATCGCGTAATTAAAAACGTTTTCATGCCTTAAACATGTTATCATATACACTCGAAAATATTGTATTTTTGTTTGCAAAACTCGCGTCGTAAATATTAAACGACAAAGAACTTCGCGAATGGAAGCTTTCATTTCATTAATTACTGAAGCACATCAAGTATACAAAAGCGCAACTCCCCTTTGAATATGCATTTTATTAGATTAACTGCACATAAATAAGTTAACAAACGAGTTTCGAATTAGAAATCGCCGCACTTTATTCACCCCCTCAACTTTAGTTTTCATAGATGAAAAAAAAACAGCGAGGATTCTCGTTTGCGGTCACGATCGGCGATCGTCAACCATTTTGATACAAAAAGCATTTATTGTGTGATAATTTTATTAATTGTCAATTATGAGAGACCATGTTGGCTTCAGATTACTTGACGAGAAATAGTTTCGGCATTTAACTCGTCGAGATTAATCTTTCCTTAATTACTATTAAGATAAACTTCCCGTCTTACGATGACATCTGAAATGTTTTGTTGAATAATAAGCACTATACAGATTATGTAACAAGATGAATTGATTAGAATAATAGTTAAATCATTAAATGATTCGGTCATTTGTCAAACGACCTAAAGTGTTATAAAAAAAACACTGACAACCCCAAAATTAAACGATAAAATATATAAAACATGATCAATAATGAAACAAATTCTTCGTATCGAATAAATCCTCGTCAACGTGTCGCTTCCATCATTATCATCATCATAATAACCATCGTCAAAGTCATTATAATCGTTATGGTGCGTGTACGTGGCTTAATGTACGTGTGACAAAAGGTGAGCTTCGCTCGTTACCACTTAGGGAAGAAAATGTTCCATTTTTCTTCGTCAATTTGTGTATTATTATTTTTTTATTTAAAATTTTTTTTGACGAATAATTATGAGAGACGCAGTCATCCGTTTTTGTTGTCCAGTCATCATCGCTCAGTCCATTATGTGCGGATGTTTCATACGCGTTAACAATTGCGAATCGATAATTACACGAAAAATGTATATGTACATATTGAAAAGTAAATTGATGCAAAAAATAAAAGCTGTCGAAAAATTCTCATTAGGTCGAGGTATAATATAAAATTTCTGTTGTATTATATTACGTAATTAAGATTAAGGAATTCAGTAGTTATACATGTGAAAATATCGATTCAACAATTATACTCATGTAAAACGGGCTTCCGTAATTAAAAAAAACAATAGGATATCATATAATAAAAATACGAACTCTCACTGTTTATTGTCGCTAAAGAAAATGGAATTTTTTAATGAAATTTATGTCGATTCTGATGCAATAAAGTATTTAAAAAATAATGCATATAAAAAACTCACACATAAAAATAATATATAACCCATTCAAATTTCGCAGAAATTATAAAATTTATAAAACCGATTTTATATAACAGATAAGCAGTTATAACGCGAATTATATAATCCAACTCAAATAATAATTCGAAAACCACAGGTTCAAGTACTCTGCCCCAGTTGAACCATATAAGGGCGCACTAACAAACTCCCCGCGCACAAAAACCGCAAAAAAAGCTCAATCATCCGCGTCATTTCAGGTTGCTTTTTTCATAACAAAGTTAATCCGAAAATGCATCTGGAACCCGACTATTTTTAGAGGGAACCTCTGCAGGAGCACACAAAGCGCACACGGGACCAATAAAATAAATTGGCGATGCAAAACCACCGACCCCCGAATTAATTCCATATTCAGAAATTATATTTCGTAACTCTTGCATAATACATTAACACGGAGATCGTTTAACGTACTAACGATAATTATACTCATACATCAATTTGAATTAATAACGACACACTGTGATCACGTAATGCTCTCGTTTTCGAACGCTTTAGTGCCGACGCCCACGCTACTCACTTTTGATAAGAAAAACTTCACGTATGGTGCTTTTTTCGACGTATGATCTAAAAAATTAACCTTTTCCGGACGAAAGGCCTCAAACGACACCCACACGTCTGTAAGACGGGCCGAATATCGCAATCGCTTCGCTGATTCGATTATTCGATATATTTTTGACAAATCTAGTACGAATTTCATATTTTGAGACTTGGCTGAATTTCCAATTCTTGAAACTAGAGTGATTAATCACAACATAATTGAATTAAATGCAGTTTAACGCGTAGCTGCTGCTCGTTAATCATCCTTTGGAGTCGAGCGATAAAGAGCGACTCGTATCCGACAATTAACGGCATAAATCAATGTTTGTAATCGTATTTTTTGGTGTGTTATATTTTGGAGATTGCAGGTTTTTTCGATTCGCAGGTATATTTTTGTTTTCGAGCGGATGCAATAAAATCGAACAAGTCGACAGTATTATCGTTTGCGGGGTAGACATTAACATTAAGGCATAGTTAAGTTTTTTTTATGGTCGAATGTTTCAACTTTCGATAAAACGCAAAGTTTGGTTATATAAAAGTCTTTTTAGATACAAATGGTTGTTATTTTATAAACCTTTCTTGAATAATTTACCAATAAACGATAATTCTAGTGGAAATCGTGAGCTAATAGCATTCCGAAACGTACTGTCGTTGCACCAAATTCGAACTTTTGAAAAATTCAATTTTATGTTAAAAATATTGTTTTAAAACTTAGATTTATTCGAACGGCTTAAATAACAATATAATGCCCGTATTTTTTTGTGAACGGAAAGGTTTGTTCAGCTTTTTTCGTGAAACTTTTCCGCTTTTGCAGAACTAAAACACCTATAAAAGTTTGATTTGCTTTCTATTAATTTCCCAATAACTTTTTCCTTCCTATCACGTTCCATATGAAAACGTTAAAATAAAACACGTAACGATATTTAAAGAAACTTTCAATACAAACCTACAGAGACAGTTAAAAACTATACGACGGAAATTTTCAACAATTTTCAATCGGCAACGAAGTCTACAAGCATTACGCAATAATTACATACAACATCCTCAACACGACCCACTACAATTATTACAATTACCAATCAAATCAACAGGATTATCTCCGAAATCTGTTTGAACACGCGATGCCGAAACAGGACGAACGCGTTACACCGGAAACCGACCGAACATCAAAAATAGACATAATCGAACTTCAATTATACAAAATTAACACAAGCATCTAGGGACCCGAATTTGTATGGAAGCCGAACGGAAAGGCGTATGTCGACAATGGACGATGTTGCCGTGTCGCAGAGTATCCAATTACCCGGTTATAGAGAGATAAAATAGATAATACAAATTGGATTTGACGCCATCGCTTCCGATAAGATGGCGGGGATCATACTTCGATCGCAGCCAGCCCAACAATGCCCGATTCGACAATAATACCGAAAGAAGACTCGAAGCAGTTAAATTGAATCGAGCGAGGTAACTCGGAGTGCTTCGAGTGTGTGATTGGACGTAAATTTGTATTAAATCCGATAGGGAATGAAACAAACATTTTATTTTCGAAAGTGGTGGGTTTGCTCGGGTTCGATCCGTAATAAAATTTGTTGTTTTTTTATAGTTGCTCGTGTGTTATCGTTCAAACGTCTAGATTTAGTGTATGACAACGTTTTTTCGATAATATTGAAAATTTCATATATTTTCTTTTATATAATAGATTTTTATTAAAAAGATATGTAGATTGAATTGGGTGTCGAATTTTCAAAATAGATAAGAGTGGACAGATGATTGGATAAGTTTACATTTAAATAACGTATATTGAACGATTGCAAGTGAAGAAGATAAAGATAAACGTGATAAAACTAACAACCGAAAAAATCCAACAATAAACATTCTCAGATCAATGATATAGAATGAATTTTATTTATTAAATGTACTATGAAAAATATTATACATTCAACAAAATTAAGCAATTTATATAATATTTTTACATGATAAAATTGAAATCGAATCTTAAATATATTTAAAAAAAGATACGCATGCAAGAACGACATCAAACCATTGATAAGGCTATCACGCTAGCATATGTATGGAAACGGATACAAAAGAATCGTGTATCGGCAACAATAAAATCGTATGCGAAGCGTACAAATCTCGCACAAAGTTCTTTTTCTGTGTATGACTGAGTGACGTGTCGGGATCGGAAAAGCGACCGGAAAAACCGAGGAAAACCCCTCCAGAGACGGAAAAGTGAGCGATAGTCTACGGGCACAATCGACCCATGCGTTATTTGTACGTGGGTGCAAAAAGCATATATAATATGAGGGGTTGGGAATCAAAACTCACTTAAAAATTTAACAACATCAATGGTTGAACATCGATTTACAATTCTGTACAGAACAAAAAGTTGAAGAGTTATTTTTAAAAACCAAGCGAGGAACTTGAATGAAGGGAAGGATCATTCTGATAAAATAATATGTACATTTTTCCTAACGGCAATAAAAAAATGTAATTTTAAATTGATTGGAACTGAAACTAAATGATGTGCAATCACATCTGTTTACTAACAGCATTAAGTATCGCTTAACTTTGATGAAAATTGGTAGGTTTGACAAGGCTAAAGTACTAGTGATTTATTTGCAAGAATGTTAATAAAATATTAATGGTTAGTTTAGTGGAAATTGCAAGTTTTGGTTCTGTGTTTCTTATATAAAAGGAAATATAATATTAACATCGGTGTGTATGAAAAGCGTCAAGAACAAAGCGAGATTTGTTCGTCGAAACTATGGAATCGTGTGATGTATTGTTTTCGTGTTGTCGCTGCGAAAAGCGGTCAATGCCTATTTGAAAATTTTTGATTTGAACATAAAATTGTATTCAAATGTAATATTGAATATGAAAGATCGTGAGATTGGTAAAAAATAAAATGAAATATCGCAAAGCTGGAATCGAGAAAAAAAATTCCGAATCGTATAAATCTGGCGAAAATACAACAATATACGAATTGTTGCGGTTCCACTGGAGTGCGTTTCAAAATTAACTTTGACTTTTCTTGAACGCATTGACATTAAAAATATGAATGCGCGTTCACATTATGCGATCTCGAGATATAAAAAAAACTATTATATTATAGAAGCGTAGAACAATCGCCGCATATTTAAACATTTTGTGTGAAAACAAGATCGCAACTTTGAAACAAATCAATTACAACAATTTATTATGAGACAATGGGCGTTTTGCGTTTCGTATGCGAAACAATGATTTCTATTCCAACAAAATATATTATTCTTAATATTTTTTATGACACCATTGAAACCGAGATGTTATGTTGGATTGCATAAGAAGTTGCCGATGGTAGAAAACGGGCAAAAGAGAACAAAAGTGACTAGCACTTGGAAACTGGTAACGAGACCGGTCACTGTGACCATCTTTGGATCGGATACAAGAAAATTAATCTAGAATCTTTTATGATGGAACAAAATAAAAAATAATTAAATAAATACGACGGTTTATACGATAAATGAAGCATAAAATCTGAACAATTAAATAATGAGAATTTTATGAAAATCACGTTAATTGTAAGATGAAATGATAACATCACCTGTTAAAGAATTTACTAATAATTTTAAATCGTTGAGGAATTTGAATAAACGAAGTTTGTACTACAGTCCCCAGCTACCAGAGCGGAACGTAACTAGTTGGCGTCCGTTGCCGAAGCAAAAAACTTCACCTACATAAATGTATGAGCAGGTACTTTATAAATATTATACGACGCGACTATCCAACAATATTCCCACCGAAGAAAGCAAAAATCGTATCTCTTCGAACGCCGCCGTTAACATTCGAACAATTTATTTTTTCGATTAAACTCACCATTTTCCTCCTCCGACGCGCGTAAAAGATCAAAGCGTTTACCTGTAAAAACGAAAAAAAAAAAATGTTAGTGAATTCCATTGTTGGACCTCGGTGGTCTTTCTCCGCGACGAAAGGCCATCATCAAGCAGTATCAAATTGGAGTCCCGGTGAAAGGACCACATAACAATGAGCCTTCCTGGACGCGGATAATGGACGGGAAATGTGACCGGGCACGGGGCGAAATTAGACGATAAAAAACTGGACGAAATTGAAAATTTCAAGAAGTATATAACGTCTCTGAGGCTCGGGTGCCTCTCGATGCAATTTGACGACGATATCAACCGTGGACGGTGCACCAAGATTGGATTATGCACTCGAGGAGATTGAGGATGCTCGCGAAAGTACGACTAGATTGAATTTCGCCACGGGATTAATTCGTGTGCCGTACGACAGCGGAAAAGCCTTTACTTATTTGCATAGGTGCAATGAACCGGTCGAAGAACAAGTGCTAAGTAATAAAAATGATGAACAATACGATTGGGTCTGTATGAAGCACTCGTTCAGAGTCGGGTTGGGTTCGTGAAAATGTATTCAAAAAATCTACATTTAAAAATAATATAAAGATAGCTTATAAAATATCAAAAGTTTACGTTTCGATGTATATGAAAACATTACGTACAGAATATCAAATTTATTGATAAATTTCGAATATATCTTAGGGCCTCTGAATAACTCATTTCGTCTCTGTATAAAATTGTATGAATAAAATGTTTGCAGAAAATAAACTTGACGTCATAAATGCAACGTATCCGAGAGCGATTTGCATTGAATCGACTATGGCGTCATTCCGACTTCGCTCGAATGCAGTTAACCTTTCTATCATAAATACAAACACTAAACGATCGAAAAAATATTTCAAAAAAATCTTTAAAATAAAGATAATTTATTTAGCCAGCGGAAAATCCCCGAAATTTATAATCTAATACGCGATTTTCGCTCGAAAGCCTTTGTAGGAAATTAAGCCGTCATATTCGTGGCAGATGCACGTGGCAATATGTTGTTTCTTTTAATATTATTATTTTGAAAATCTCTTTCGTTATTTTTCGAGCAAACAAAGTCGAGTTTTCAGGCGTGTTTGCGTAGGATTGGTACACAAAAGGTGGAGGTTGAGAGTGCGTTAACCGAAAAAAATAATCTGATCAAAAAGGAAAATAATATAATAATAAAAAATGAATATTATACTCGCGGAAAAAAATAATATGTGTGCGAACGAGTCGAAACGTTAAAGTAACAAAAAGCGTCGAGTAACCGCAGATAATGTTTTGCCACGTTAACCCTTCCGTCGCCGAAAACGAATAAACTCCCATCTAATTTATCACTGAAAAACTCACTTTCATAACAATTCGTAATTACACAACAAAGACGAGAAAGTCAATAAAAAACAGGATAGCGTTTTTATTATAGTAACCATTGCATCGTTTCATGTCTCTCGTGTTTTACAACGTTCAATTTACTCAAATTATATACTGGCACTCTTGGAAATGTGTAATAACGCTATGTACAGTGTACAGGAGGCTCGTTTTGTGGGATAGGAAACATCTGGCTACGCTTCTTCCTCACGGAAAAGTTCGTTCATTTTGCAACTATGCCGAATTGATTATTAATTTGAACCGAGGAACTTATCGGAGACGTAATCGTTCGTGACGGTATAATTTTTGTATTTTGTCGTGCAAGAAAATGGGGAAATTTGAATCGTTTTGTGTCTCGAGTGGCAATGACCCGGCGGACCGAAATCACAATCGGTTGCAGCTAAAAAAAATTTTTGAGTAAGGACAAGACTTCATATTGAGCGCATAAATACATTAAAATCATTATTTTGTGAAAGAAAACGGTTCAAATTAAAAAAGGATAATTGAAAAAATGAAATCATCCGTCAGGATATAAATTGAATACATGCCGCGAATAACGTGGATCTGATATTTTTTTTCAAAATTTTCGATATGTTTTTGCAAAAAAACGTTCTATGTTGTCATATCATTCGTTTAATCTATAAAAAATTTTCTATTGATAAATCAATGTTATTGTTGCATTTTGACGCGCACTCTCAAGTAATGGAATAACGTGGTTTCAAGTATGATTGGCCCATATATCGTGTCAGTGATTTTTGGTAAAATTCTATCTAAATTTTTGGTTTATATGAACATTTGTGGAATAATGTAGTAACTGTCATATCATTCCACATATTCATAGTGTTTTTAAAAATTCTACAACATTAAAGTGTGTCATTCAATTTCGTGATGATCAAGGTAAGATACAACTATGACCAATTATGACAAACAACCTTCGTTTACACACCGATTACCGGTAACGATTCTAAACAATTTATAATAGATTATATTCATCCTAGAATCCACACTCATCTATTATACCATCCATACGAAAAAATACAAATAACAAAATTTCACCGACATTCATACGAAAATCCCGAACCGATTCGGACGCACCAAACCGCCACCATAGAAGCGTCGTCCGCAAAAGGTAAAATTTGATTTCCAACAACACTGCCACAAGAACAGACCTAAAAACAATGGATCCACCATGGAAACTAGTGTAGCGTTCGATGGCCATCGCCACGGTTCGCTTACCAGAAAACCTGTAGCACTGAACGTAATGGACCTGTACAACAAAACGAAACTCAATGATCCTTCCGGCCCGGATTCGGATTAGTTTGTTGTTTTTTGGTTTCTTTTTCGGCTATCAGAAAAATCGTAGGATTGCGAAGCAGTCGTATAAAGAGAAAATCGATTGATCTAAATCCTTGGGAGTTTCGTTTTCGTGGCGTTTAGTGGACCGTATAGGATTTGAGTTGTTTCTAAATATAATTTTTTGATGCTTGGATTATGTCTATAAATATATTAAAAAAAGAGATGATTTTCGATCTAAAAACGATAAAAATATTCGTTTACATTAATGTTAATATCAATCGCGAAAACCTTGAACATGTATAAAAACTTATAGTTCAAAACTTATAATTAATCAACAAGCATGTTCAGTTGGCTGAATTTACCAAATACAACTTAAATTTTATCATATTTTGGAAATTTTGGCATTAATTAATTTACATTAAATAACATTAGCGACGACAACAATCTCACAAAAATAGATGTGATCCACCAACTACAAAACAATCTTAAAAATTTTGCAATTCAAATTTTCTCACCGTATTCTGCATCTTAATTAGAAAACCGTTAAATTGTTTCATCATTAAAATATAGCGAAAACGTTACCTCATCTTAGCAAAACGTTCAATTAAAAACTCGACCAGAAGACCAGTTAACAGCCGCTTTCAAAATCAACGAACCGTTTTCAAAAATCGATTCCGTTCTCATTGAGAAAGAAGACCGAAATCACATTTGAATAATCAAACTCGTTCAGACCTCGTAATTAACTCGTAAATACACCAACCTAATTACCCAGATGAGCCGCTCGAGATTTTATCGCGCAAGATAGCTATTTCGCTTAATTTGCACGAAACTCTTTGGGATTTCAGCTGAAATGGACATCGAAACTGACACAGCAGTCGATTCCGACCAAAGGACATCGAATGGGTATTGAAAATCAACCCAGAAGCTCCCTTATACGACATGCAAATGAGGACATAGCAGAACCCATCGAAAAACCATACCCATCCTCGGGCGGAACGATAACGTCATAAAGCCTCGAATAATTCAACGATCGAGAATGAATACATGGAGTATAACGTTCCCTGTTAACTTTGAAAAGCAATAAAATGAGTTAAGACGCAATTTACAACTTTCGAATAATGCCGTATGAGCAACAACACTAATATGCGAACATGGGCGGTTATATAGTTCAACATCAGAGAGGGTTGTTGTTCGTTTCGGTTTTCGGTTTTATGTGCAACTTTAAGCCACTTTGAAAACCGATAGAAACGCCCCGTGCACGTTATTTTCCACAGCCGAAATAAGCGTAATAAATATACTGAGAATACAAAACGATAATATGTAAATCGGCGTTTTCCGAAATGTACAAAGTATCGTTTACGCCCAGTCTATGTATTTGCCCTTATCGCGTTCGTATTTTATATGAAGACGTCGATTTTTTTATAAAAGAAAATTGAATGAAATTGTTTACACGAAAAAAAATGAAATTCTAATATAAATGCTGTATTATGATCGATATGTGATATTTTCGACAAATTGTATCTGTACTTTCGTAGAGGAACAAACTTTACCAATTAATTCGTTATTGCAGGTTCGAACACAAAATAAACTTTTGCCAATACGATTGAAATTTATATATGAATAAAATATAAGCAATGACAATATTTTTTGATATGAAAAAGTGAATCAAATCACTACCCAATAAAAATCATCAATCAAAGGATCGAATCAAGGGGGACCCAAAACATCCCTAATACCCCGAAAACCACCGATCCCCTTCAAAAACGAATTGATACAATTTATAGCCACAACATACGAGATTCACCCAACACGTACAACACCCAACAATATAAAACGGGAGAGTTTGAAAAGCCCAGCGATTGTTCGGCGGCACGGCATAAGGCGGGCATCCGTTCGCGTAACAATGGCCGCGGGACGGTCATTATCATCAGGAGAACTCGCTTTCGGCATGCCCGACAAACAATAACTTCAATTAAGACCCCGAAAACGTTTGAGAAGCCAAGCTTTTTAAAATGATGCCCAGATAAGGGTCGGTTCGCCAAAGGATGGATGTTCAGTTGGAAAAGTTTTCGGGCAGAGTTCGGCGCTGATTGTCAGTTAGCAAACACTCGGTGCATCATTGCGTGATTTTGTAAATGTCGGGGGCTCGTCCTTCATTAAGTTAAGGATCTAAGTGAAAGGGTAGGTTGGGAAAAAAAGAAGGATATCTGACGCGTAATTAAAACTGTAGCGTAATGATTACCTTGCGAAACGTGACCCGCCATACACTAAACATGCATCATGAATATTCAAATTTTAATGAATTTCTTCACGTGCACATTGCCATTATCCATATATAGAATAACAAATTTCTAATTTGTAATAAGATAAATATTTTTTTATATATTTCCGTTGACGGAATACCAATACAGTGAATCTTTATGAATCATTCCAATGATGACATCGAGACGAATGAATGTTTCTCCATCAAATTGGCCGTCTGCACCTCGGAATCAACCTTGACATTTAATTTACATCGATCGCCAATTGGTTGCGTACATCAATTCTCCAAAGAAACTTTTCAAAATTAGACCGGTGAAGCATTCTATTTAGTTTACAGCGCATTTCGAAGGCGAGGCGAATTGAATTAGCGGTGCGGTAAGAGGACTTGTAAGAGAACTACGGTTCGTAAATGTAACAATGGAAGAATACACACTTCGGCCAGAGGAAGTGTTAAGTTATTTCCCAATAAAAGAAGAAAATTTAACGGTGAACGGGCGTGACCTGATGCGTCGAGATAGAAAAACATTTGCATGTCCGTTCGCGCTCCGTGAACATTGTTTACGAAATAAAAGTGAATTTTTGGTTTATTACGATCGGAATTCGGATTTGTGTGCTGAGTTCCGTTCTCATTCGATGTATGGAAAAAGAAAATGACACGTTTAATAGAGAAATTTGTGGGAAAACTCACGCAGAACAATCGAAAACGATGCCGATCCATATCAACGAGTACAGAGTAATCGGAAATAACTTACAATCAAATAATTTCGATCGACAACAACAAAAAATTTCGTAATTCGAAAAAACGATCAATTCGAGCATACATATTATTCTACATATTTAATTGAACTTTTTAATAATCCAAGCATCCATTAGACATATTGAATGTATATTATATAATGTTTTATCAGCCTATCGCTCACTTAATCGAATGGATATCAAAATTTATCGAAACGAATCATTAACACGCTTCAGTGACATTCGCGTCCATTTTTCGGTAGTGTTGCGTGTCAGTGAAATGTCACCCGACACTTTAGATAGGTAAATTGCTGAATTTAACCCTTTGAGCGCCAGCGGAATAGAAACGGCTGTCGGCAAGTGCGTGGTCAATCATTATCCATCATGGTCGGTGAAAATGGCCGGAATCGCAGCGTGTCACGCCAACAGAGTGAAATGTAAAAATTAACACCCGACTAAATACGGTTATAAATATATTAAGTGATAGCCAGTGATGTATTCCTCGCTATGCGAACTAATTTATTCAACCGTGAACGTATCGTGATGTTGATTAATATGTAGGTCGTTCAAGAAGAAATGTTTGTGAGTTGTAACACTAGAATGACAAAAGACTAATTTACAATATCACGAATCGTGAAATTAATTGTCATTATAGTAACTATAGGGTTAGAAGGCGAATTCGTTTGAATAGAATAGTTTATGCGAACAAAATTCTCAAATATTTTATATATAATAGATTAATATTAAGTATAACAAAATCTTATGCAAAGATTAACATAGTGTTATGTATTTGTACCTAACATGACAATGACATCACATGGGAGTGATCTTCGACGTCAAAACACAGTTTGTTCGTGGAAAACTTTGTCTTGAACACACGTCGATCCCTAGCGAATATTTATATAGTGCACAGAATACGAGAGATAATTATTAACAGGCGATGTGTAAATATTTTACGAACCCCATGACAAAAGCATAGTCGAGCCGAAAAAAAAGGTACAAAAATCGTGCAAGATTAAGGAAGTTAACAAGAAAATAAGACGTCTCCGAGCGAATACAAACAATGAATTCCACAAGATAAGACGAGATTGCGGCTTATACTAAGTTCATTCTTTTCTTTAATGTATGTGCATTCTGTTTCGAAGTCGTTTGAGAATCAAAACATTTTTTAGCTTTTAACGGCCATTAGAGCAATAAAAAAAAACGAAAAAGTGTGCGCGAGGTAAAAGTTGTGCGCTCTAATTGGCAAATAGTAAACATAACTTTTATACGAAATTCATACACGGATTCCAATATCGTGTGAACGAATTCAATTATACATAACAGATACCAAGAATGCGCCGTAAGAATACCCAGAAGAAAACAACAAAAGTTTTATAGCAACACAAAAAATAGTAATTGCCGAGTAATTAATTAAATTGAAGCATTTAAGTTGAAAGGGTTGCTATTTACACAAATCAAATAAAGCGAATGCAATTAATTTCAATTCTGGACTCCTTTAAACGATGGCAATATGGTTTCGAATTCGACAAAATAAACACGCTTCGCAATTTCAGTTCTAAAATATCAAGGCACGTTACGAAAGTTTCTTAAATGTAATCTTGAGAATTGCAAGTCGAGGGCGTTTAATTTATTGTAACGTGAAATTAATTAGAAAACTGAATTTAATCACAACACAAAATATGCACAATAAATCATCGGGTTTCTCTTTGAGCGTCTTTTTAAGAAGTATTATTTATACTTTCATTAAAACGCAATCTGAGGACGACCGTCCGAAGATGTGTTTGATTTTATAAATCTAGGACAAAAAAATCATTATCAAAATCAAATTTCGATCAGAGCCGATCGTCACGAACCTTCTAAATAAAATTAAGCAACATAATCAAGCAGCGCAGTTCGAAGACAAACGCATTACTCGATCGGAGAACCGGAGCAAAATTTTGCACTTTAATACAATTTCCTTCGGCGTTTTTGTGTTTCGTTTTCCGCTCCATGATTTCCTATTTATTTTTATGCAAATATAGCAATTTCAATGAACGAGATTCAATTTAAGGGAACTGTGTTACCGCTCTTTTCCCTCTCCGCATACCTACGAAGCGACGAAAACTTCGACCCGACAATATTTTCATCTCGGAAGTGAAAAATCAGACCGACAAAACGCAGAACTCTGACCGTTAATTTTCGGGCGTAAAATCGGGTCGATTTCCTCAATAAAAAAACAAACACAACCGATCCGAGTTGCGCAATTATCGGCCGGGTGAAGGCAAATAAACAGCGGCAAAGGGCCCGCAAAATAAATATCAGTATTAAAGCCGAGATGCATAATAATGCAGCGGCATAAACCGAGAATTTCCACGGTTAATTTTAACGCGCCGTCTTTCGCAGATGGCTATATGAACTGTTAAATGTTTACCGAGCTTTAGTAGGCGAATGAAGATACGTACCGGCGCATTTTTACGAGCATACACTGTATATACAGGGGTGGACTGGGCAAAATAAACATCGAGAAGAAATCATTTCGTTGAAAATATTTGAGCGAGTTGTGGCGTTCGCTCGGTGCACGTGAGCCGTGCACAGGCCGAAGATATTTACGTACAAAACGGGATGTTTGTAATCCGACGGATCGATTGTTTATTTGATGAAATAATCGGTTATGTTAGGAATATGTCGAGTGTGTTCGATCATGATCATATTTCGCTTATGGTTGGGTCGAAAATTGTTGCAGAAACGAAGCGATTTTAGTATCAAAAACTCCACGATGTTCAATGAAGAAACGTGAGAATTTTTTCTTTAATAGATATATTTTTCAAAAAAGAATAAAACTAATTTAAAAACTTTATTTAGATATGAAAAAAAAAACAAATATTATTATTATAAAGACCTTCTAAATATAATATAACAATTAATCCTCCAACTTATATAGCGACTAACGTCCTCTTTTCTCTCCTATCTTCATTGTCGTATACGTATTTAGTTGCAACGAATTTAATTTAGCTTAAATGTGTAAATCGTTGTGTTATCATGTCACAGAAATAATATCCATTTTTATGTTTAAAATAAATCTAAAAGCCTTTTTGAACGAACTGATTAATGAAAAGCAGACAGTAAATGAATACAATTTAAAAAATGGAACTAACAATGGCAATTTTAATGATCACTTTCGCCGAATAATATAAAAAAAATTCAATAGAATCAGAAAATCTTTGTAATAAAGTGAAATTTATAACTTAAATTAATAATTTATAACTAAAATTTTGATTGTATAACAGACTACGACTTGTCCCTAAAATTATTACAATATAATCATAATCCAAATAATTCCAACATACAAATGTGGCGTATTAAAATTCAGAGCCGCTTCAAAGCCCTCCCCGGAAAATTTGCAATCTTATTCAAGATTTATTCGGTAAAACCTACAATGAGCAGCCATTAAAAGCTCGCAAGATAAAAAAAGCCAGATAACGCCAGCGAGAGGACCGTCGAAAAGGCGAAAACCCATTTGAGGAACGCCGACGAGATGAAATTATTTGAATATGAATCGAAAAGCTAACAAGTCCACATATTTACCAAAAGCCCGATGGCGATAATAATGTACGCTCGCGCATTGTACAATATTAGCAGAAATATACATTAAAGTTTATTAACTATGCTATTGTGCCGTTTGTTGGGCCGAAGAGAAAGAACGAAATGTTTATATATATCAGAGTCAGCCCGAATAGATGTTGAATAAAACATTTAAATTTTCCTTCGCGCAATATAAGCCGAGGTTTCGGTCCGGAAATAAATATTCATGTTTTATCAAAAAAAAAAAGTATTGTGTGTAGCGAATTTTACACTACTGTATTTTCGATAAAATTATTTTGATTATCTCGTATTCAAATTTTCATAATTAATTAGCCATTTTTCATCATTTACTCTTAGATGAAATATTGCAAATGAACTACCATGTTTTTCTCAGTATATAAAATGAAATAATACAAGATTTACGATCGAAATATTCATGAAATTACAAAAATAAAATGAAAATATCAAAAAATATATAATGATTTTAAATGTAAAAAGAATCTAAATAGAAAAATCATAATAAATAACAAAACCAAGATACGTGAAAGAACGTAAGTTTGAGTTGGAAAATTTACAATCAAAATATGTTATTACTAACAATTAGAACTGAAAAACGAATGTAAAAAGTCAATCTAAATTTTATGCAGCGTCATAATTTGCGTACATTTGGTGGTTTTTTTTTTAAACAAGAATATTTATGGTTAATGCTTACGGTGCATGGCACTCGAAGGGTTTTAACTGCAATAGGAATTAATGCGCTCGCGTGATATTTTCGTTAGGGAGAAAATTTCGAAAAAATCGACGTGACTATATTCAAATGAAAAAATATATAAGCAAACAACACGTGCTAGACCAGCAGAAAGCGTGGACGTATTTTTATACATCAGCATTCACAAAGTTAAACAGTTAAGTAGTGTTGATTTAATAAATGCGTTAACGTCAAATGTAACCCGAGCTTTTAAAACTCAGCATATTTGCCTATGACGGTTTCGTATTGGTTTTATCAAATTTGAATATTCAAACAAAAATCATCAATTTAACACGGTAATTATATACAAAAATATTTATGGATCCATCACTATTCAAATTAACTATAGTATATACTAGAATAGTTCACAGGGCAACCTCGGGACCAAAGTGGCTCCCACTTTTCATATAGTATTTGACATAACAATTAGCTATCCAGAAATTTTGGATAAGCTTATAAACCAAAACCAAAAATTGACCACCCCATCACAGAGAGCATCTCCAACGTGTGCTTGTCAATCGAGAAACAAACAGCCCACTTGTAACAATAACGTGAATTCGAGAATTGGTCCGACTGACCGGAGGGCAATTGATACTGTTGAGCTAACATAGCCGTCCGAAGTCGAGGACACCGTTGCTATCAAACTGGTGGCCATAGAATCTGCGATCGCGACCATAGCCAGGTGTATTGAATCTAGAAACAGTTGGGACGGAAGCGAGATTGTGTGGCCGTTACCGCAATTGCATGTGCAATAAAACCGACACGTATACAATTGCATTGGATTCAATAACGATGTTGATGTAATCGGTGTAGTGTTTCTGAATGTTAATTATATGAAAAAGTTAATTTTGATGAAATTTTAATCGGAATTCCGTAAAAAAACTGATCGGTGAGAGTAAACGGTTAATCTATTCGGATTGATTTAAAACGTGATGCTTTCGATGCAATTCGTTTGTGAAGCTTTCGTGGGGAATGCAATAAATTACATTACTCTTATTATCATAACAATATAGGATGGACCGTTACGTTGCATACCTCGTACATGAGTACAATAAAATGCCTTTGCGGAATTCTTAGTATTTTATATCGAAAAAAGTATAATTGAATACTCGGCTCTTAATGAAAAATCTCCGTTATCTTAAGTACATCTTTCCTGAAGAATTAAATGAAGTTTTTAAAGCGTTTCTTATGGATACTGTTACGATTAAAATATAATTGATTCAGGTACATAAGAAAATTTATTCTAATTCACATAACATATATATCGTAACAATAACCTAAATATGAACAGAAAAAAACATTTAATATATGATTAGTGTGATTAAAAAAAATGCGTTATCAAAAAAATATTTTGACTATTGAAAAAATGTCTGTACATTAAAACTAATAAAACGTGCATTATAATTAATTTGAATAAAGGATCGGCAATACCGTAAACGCGAAAAGAGTGAAATACCAACCGTACAAGTTTCATAATAGTATCAAAATTATCCAAATAATAAATATTCTATATAATTATAATGCACAATCTATATTTGAATGCACAGTTAAATCGCACCCAAAAGAAAATAATGTGAAAAAAAAATCAAAAGATTTTACACGAAACTTGGCCTGGCGATGAAATGAAAATAATCTACAATAAAGTGACATAAAATAAAGCCCACCTAGCAAACACGCGAATCAAAATCGACCGTTTCCATTCACTTCCACATATTCTCGAGAGGTAGCAGAGGCATCAAGTCGATTTAGAACAATTTAAATAATAACGAAGCTCGCGTGATTGTCGTATTGCAGACCCGTAACACGGCAAACCAGAGAAGTGGACAAAGGACCTCAAACACGCCACATGGCATGTCGACGCAAACAATGGTGCACCATAGCCAGGATCGGACCTGGAGCTCGTTTTTCCAATAACAGATCGAATAGACCAGGTTAGGGACGGGAAGTCGCTCAGTGCGCGCCTCACCGCAAAACACAATACCCCATAACTTAATAGGCGCCCCTCCCGTCGCGGAAAGCCTATAAAAATCTCGGTAACAGTACACTCTGATGTAAATATTGTGTTTCTGCTTATATGTTGTGTGTTTAAATATTTTCAAGCGTTGGCGAAAACTATTCGCAGGTTTTTATTGCGCAATTCGCACAGGTGCTGTGTTTATGATGGTTTTGATTCGATGGCGATAAAGCGTTTTATGCGCGATCGAAGTTCGAGTTTCGCGATGCGAAAAGAAATTCAGTATACAGAGGCTTCATATAATGTGATTAAAATAGAAAAAAAGCTTAATTTCTTTACGGAAAATCAAGTTAAGTTCGTCGGCGCGATGAAAATCTTTAATCTGAATTCGCACTCTTATTTGCAGCCTATGCAAAATGTGAAATTCATCTCGAACAATATCAAAGAACGCACAATTGCGTTTATTTGGAAACTTTTATTGAAAAACGCAGTGCAACGTTTCGGAAGTTTCCATCCCCCAATTTCCCGGCTTTTCATCGTCGCTTTGAAGCTAAACAGAAACACAATAAAATTTTAATATCCAATCACGAAACACCATTCATGAAGCACACGTACCCCACACACGCGCCTGAAAAGGAACAAAAATATATTATACGATTGAAGCTATGCGATGATCGATTAAATGGAAATTCGGCACTGAATCATATCAAACGACTGTCAAAACGCTCCAACAACGGGACGAGCACAAAGCCAAAAATTCGATACTATTTTTCATTCGTCATTACGGCATCATTATTCAACGTAGCGGTAGTCGTATACAAAACTATCTAAACATACAAATGCGCGACAGTATGTAAAAAATGCAAATTTACAACGGTCGAACTGATAGAAAACGTATAACGAAATCAAAGGCGACTTTTAACGGAACAGGTGCAAATAGCGCCGCTAGTAGGTCACATTATGCCATGTTTTTTTTATAATTGATGCAATTTTCGTTTTTTGGCTTTTCAAAGGTGGCTAGGGTTTTGTGGCTTGGAAGGGGTCAATTTGTCGACGCTTATCGGCAAGGGCATCTCGTTGCCAATCATTGTGTAACACAAATGTTATTTATGTAATTCGACTCTTTTCGAAAAGTCCATGGCACAATGGTTAAATATTGGCCTAATGGAAAAATGGTTGTTTCCCAAATGTGTTCGATTTGGAAAAGCGAACCCCTTTACCACTTTCTTCCGGGTGATTGACGTGGGTGCTTACAAAATTATCCAATTTAAACGATTTTTTTTAAACGCGTTTAAAAGCAAATATGTAATTAATAAAGAAAAGAGAAATTCATCATGTTATTTAACCTTTTATACAGAATGATCCAAAAGTCTCTATAAAGCTTGAAAGAGGTTATAGGTCATGTTATTTTGAACATTTTAAATAAAACATACCTTAGTCCAAAAAAATCCAAAATGCAAGTGTGATGAGCGAGTGAATGATAATACGGCAGAAAAACCTTGTTTTTTTCCTTGTTTACTATGTAGAAGAACATGTCTCATGCTTTGCATGAGGACTTCATGCTTGATACATCAATCGAAAAGGCTTTAAACAGATGTTTATAAAAATATTTGAAAACTTTGGACTTAATTTTTTTTTAAAACAAGAAATATCAAAAAATAATATCCTTTTACTTCAGTAAATTTTTGGTAACTAATCATGTATTTCAATTAGTTTTTAGCTGATATAGATTTTTGTATTTCTATTTAAGGATTAAATACATAGTAAACAATAAAAAAAGATTTACCTTTTATATTTTTCATTATTAGTGTGCAATCAGAAAAAAAAACAATAACACAAAAACTGATACTTCGACCAAGGTATATTTCGTTTAAAATATTCCAAATAACATGACCTACTCTTTAAAGCTTTACGGAGACCTTCGGACCACCTGTAAAACGGAGTTGTATCATGTTAATTTGATTTGAGTAAACATTGACATTTTTAAACGAAAATCGTTAATTATAAAATATGATAAGCCCGAAAAGAACAATATATTGTATGTGGTACTACGTAGCCGTTCCCGGGCGTCTGTTATTCTAACCAGAGGCGAAAGACCGGCTCCGTAATGGTTTTAATTAAGACGTGGGAACTTTTTCACAATGGCCGGTATCTTCTGCTTCGTCTTCTTTTTCAGCGAAAACGACCAGAAAAAATTGCGGAATCCGCCCGCCGGAATCCCTTGCGCGAGATTAGATTGGACAAAGGCGAAGACACTGAGGTTTGCGTTTGAAAAAACTATGTTGAGTCCACTTTCAGGTTTTGCACTAATTGTTGTTAACAAGAGTCACTCTGATTGTTGAGAGTTGCTTCGTACAATAAATAACAATTGAACTTGGCCGTATACGAGCTTCTGTTTGACTATTATAATTGTGAGATGTCACGAAGTTCACGTCACCTTCCTGTTAAACAATGAAATCTTTATTGGTGCTTCCGTTAAGATTTGAATTGTTTCGTAAATGAAAAATATTTTAATTTGTATTATGAGCGAGAAAAACGAGGTGTCGTTTATAAATTTTGAATTGTTTTGATAAAACTTCATGAAATATGGCTGAGCGTGAGGATTAACTGCAACAAAATTGGACTAAAAGGAGAGTTAAAACAGACTCATTACGCATAATTTATTACAAGATTTTTTTTTAAAAAGTTGCGTCGTTTTCGTGTGCCTAACAACTTGCTAAACATAAAAGATAATATGGTAAGTAGATGATGATCTAATAGCGCTAATTCTCGATTTAATGGTTTCAACACCTCGAAAAAAGCCTGCGGCGAACTTTTAACATCTATCTTTCTTAACGATTAGAAAAACGAACATCGCATAAATTAAAATGATCAAAAAAAAATTACAATCCAATACAAAATTCATCGCAAATACATTACATTTCAATCAAAAATAACTCAAACAACTTTGAACCAACGTTAAATTTCAACACAAACTTCCTATTCGCTCAAATTCCATCATATCGCAAATAAATCCGAAACAATCTAACTTTATACCTTCCTTTCAACATTCCGAAGCGCATTTAATCCCCGCTTTCTGCGGCCCGTTAAAATATCCGCAAGACCGCCTAATAAAAGCTATACACAAGCAGTTCCCGGGATACGATTCTCGCTCTTATCGCGTACGCGATCCGAGGCTCGTACGGGCAAATTTTGCCTGCATTCCGGCGAAAGACGAGAGCCTTCAGGTCGTTGCAGTGTACAACTGTTAAAGCATAGTGAGAGGTGAAATTCGGAAACGACTGCTAATATGCAAATCCCAGTAGACGCTTTGAAAGGTGTGTATGTGCGAAGGGGTCGGGTGGATGATGCGGAGGAGTTTGGAGAAGTTGTGTGAATTTTTTTTTGATTTCGTCCTTTTGGTGGTGAATTTTTTTTGGGGACAATGTAACGTGCATTCAATAAAATAAATGTGCGTTTATCTTGAGTTTTTAATAAAATTGGTGTGCATTAAAAAGGTGATGTGTGCATTTCGCACGAGCGTCGAAATGTGTGCATTCGAAAAATATTGATTACTGAAAAAAATATCTGTATCTTAAAACGAATAAAACGTGCATCAGAATGAATATAGATAAACGGCAACGTCGTAAACGCGGATCGCAATCGTACGACCATAAAAATTGTTAAAAATTAAATTAAATTCTTAACATAAGGAAGCGTTGGCAGTTGTATTGTATGGTCTGTGGAAGAAAACTTTATCCTGGGATCGTTGCCAACTTTTGATATTTCAATGCACAAATCTATTGTTCATTTCATATTTTGTCAATGCTCACTTTATAATGGACAAAATTATTTTTCATTGCACACTAAAAATAAAATGATGCTTAATACTAGATACTCTAACGCACCAAAAATAATACACATCATAAATTATTCTAATGCACAATTAATTCCATTTTCAATGCACAGGTTAAATCGCAGCCATTTATTTCTGTATAGTTAATTGCGAAATAATTCGTTTTAGATTCTATCAAAAGTTTAATTACAATTCCTACCTGTGACAGACAGAATACAACTCTTTAAAAACTTGATCAAAACTATATAGAACAAAATCTATTCAAGATAACTAACCGCATTCGACATTATTTAACTCCATTGATTAAAACAACAATTTCCATATAAAAAAAACGATATAACGGCTCGCAAAAACAGTTGAATAATTTCAATTTTCATTTTCGAATCCGTCAAAGCATCTCAAACATTTAAAATAGCAATCCGGTTCTGCATAAATGAACGTATGTGCCGAATATTTCAAGCGAGCGAGACCGCGCAATATTCACTCGCCATGCAATATTGTGCAACGCAACCGGATCCGAGGGCGTGATCTGCAATACTTGCCGATTCTTCGATGTTAAGTACAAAATGCTTTTCGAAATATCGGATCGAGATACGAATCCGATTACGATTCGAACGCGCCACGATCGAATGAAAATTGGGTCGATTCGAGCGAATCGTTTCATATTCCGAAAAATATCACCGAATGAATATTTACCGAATAAATTTTCGTTCATTAGAAAATTTGAGCGATATGTTCCGAATCGAATCGCCGTAAAATCTTTTCTGCGATAGTCGAACAACAGTTACTTTAGCTCGGCCATATAGGTTGTGGTTTTGGCTTCATCACCATTCAAATATGCATATCCGTTTGGAATATGGGCGATGGACGATCAACGCATCCTCCGGCTTTCAACGCCGATGCAAATCTTTCCGCAGTCATCCAATAACGGATTATGCTGAAATAATATTGCGAGGAGTTCAGAATCGAAAGTTGCGAATATAGAGGAACCAATTAAAAGAAATATACATATTTTTCAACATGTGGTTTTATTTAGTGACATTTACTGAACTTATCTTATTCATAAAGGTATTCAGATCAAGGATGAGTACTATTTTTTTAATCTGATATCCTTTTAAATCATTATAAGTGGAAAATATTATTGAATTTTGATATGGTGTCGATACGTTTTATAACTTCACTATAAATTGGCGATAGTGTCAGCTTGTGATTTGCACACGTGCGAATGAGCCTAGTTGCACCCATGGGTACCTTTTTTTAATGAAATATAATGATTCAATCATCATAAACAACCTATAAATTATCCACTGCATGACGATAAGGTATTATCATCTAATGTGATAGAATAGACTTTACCACATCGCTTTAGCCCAAGACGTATTGATAAGGAATAAGAATCAACCCATCCCATCCAACGAAGAATACTGTCAGACCATCAGTAAGCAAGTTTATATGCTGGTTTTTGTAGTCGCTGTCCATTAAGCATATCGCAATGACCACCATTTCGGTAGACAAGATTAAACCGTTGCTCCTACTTACATGACGTAAAACCACTTAATCGGCCTTCACCGTCACCAAAATATTAAAATTTATAACATGCGCATATTATTTGCATTATTAGTCTATGTGTATATTGGATCTAACTTAATCCAACCCTACCCAACTCGATCGTACCCCAACGATGTCTATTCGTGACTGATCCAAATATACATGGACTGAAACATACTTGGACTGTAAGGCCAAGCGCCCACATGGTATATGGGCGCACTTCAACCCAAAACAATGCGTTCCATTTTCGCGAATACAAATCGCGTGGGCGCCTGCCCTAACAACGATAATATCCAATCGAAAAAAGCGAAACGAAACCATACCATTTTCCCGAAACAATAAACATTGCGACCTTTGATTCCACACCCCCGTCCATTGCATCAATGAACACTGTCACAATAGCCAACAAGCTGCCGGTCGCATATTGCATTCGAAACAGATAACAGTTATCAAGAAACTGATGGAACCGACCGTAATATTGCCATGCTCCGAATTAGAGAACGTCCATCGTATACATAACGTGAACGGTACGGCTGCGTTTCGTCGATACGACACCATAATGGTCATTGTGCCATTTCAATGATCGCTCCGGTCGTAAGTGATTTTTAAATGTGTGTAATAACGGCGATTTGTGTATGAACGGTCCGGTGTAAATGTTGCCGTTTTAAAAATGGTCATAGGTTGGGCATGTGGGGGATTTCTGTATCGTTTGTGATTCATGCGCTGTTCGAGAGTTAAGTAATTCGATATGTTATTGTTAGTAAACTATTTTGTTATTCAGAAATAGGTATAGGTTTTTATATTTGAATTTTATAGAGAATTTTTATTTTTATTTGTACGACTTGAATGACTTGTAGTTATATGGTTTCACTGGATCTTTCAGTTCGAACGTTTATTGAATAAGAAAAATTCTATGAATTATTGAATGGGGTCGACTTAGAAATTAAAGCAAAATATAGAGAATAGAACTGAAACATAACAGAAGAAAAATATTAATAATGACGTTAGAATATCAGAGCATAAGTGGATGGAAGAATACAGACATTGTTCGAAACAAACGTCGAGTATTAAAATATTATATTCCATCCGAACCACAAGCCCGGGCAATATCGACGAAAATACGAACATAAACCACTCAAATAAATTCAATTCCAACATTATTTTAACGTATATGAAAATAACATTTTTCCTTACATAAGAGAGACCTCCATTCTAGCTTACCGCAGTCGCCGATGGCGTGTTTTTATAACATAACATCGAGTAAAGTCGAAGAAATTAACCCACACCACGTGTAATAAACGCACTTAAATAAGTCCAAGTCCAGGGCTTCGTTCGATAATTTAATCAGCCACATTTTCAACTCAACCTACATACTCGATCCAAGGATCGATGTCTACAATGGCTTTATTCCATTCTCACCTGTCCAGAATATTATTCACCATTAGGGGGGAATCCTTACGTGTAAATTGTCTGTAACGAAATCCACGAATATTAATCTTGTCGACGACGTGGCAAAAGATGTCATTCGATACTTCATGTGGACGTCGTGTCCATTAGGGAGTTCGTCTTTTTTCAGGTGGTGTGTCGGTTTTTTGTGTTATGGATTGGTGTCATTGAGAATTTATCGCGTTGTAAATTCGATATCTTCTCGCATGAAGAGTTATTAGAGGTGTTATTCTATCTGTTAGAATTGTCACTAATTCGTGCTGTAGGTAACTCGGTCGGTTCGTTAACGCTGATAAATAGTTTTGTGGGCAAAAACAACGTTTCGCACTCAATTGATTTATTGACGTTTTTGATACCGAAATGGAAGAATGGGCAAAACAAACGAAAAATTAGTTTTCAAGGAAAAGATAAGAAATTGATTAAATAATTCATTGTGGTAAATAAATTGAGAGATCTTGATAGGTTAAGCATTAAGCAATGGGATCCAAGCAATTGATGAAAACTGAATATTACCAATTCGAATTAAGATTGTAACAAATATCCGAATTTAAATCAAAAGAATCGAACGAGCGTATTTGACGCAATCGATAAATCTTCCAAGGAAAGTGTCATTGTGTGATGAAAGGCGCACGTCGCCGATCCGAATGGAAAAACGCTTCGGGGGACCAAAATAAATCATATCATAAAAAAGACAAGAAAAACAACGCAAATAAACACCGCAAAAAAAAAAAACACGCGACTTGCGCTCCGTGCGGGGAGAGCAATTCGGCGCGAAACGCCCACAAATTCGAATCTCAAACCGCGCAAAAAATCCCGAAATAAAACAGAAAAAGGAGCGCCGCATTAAATTCGAGCGCGGCAGTAATTTTTCGCGGCTAAGCCGCGGCAAATCCGAACGTTTTGTTGCCGTGAATACCCCGAAGAGCACCTGGTGTGATGTGCGACAAAGAACGGCGAAGAAACGAACCCAACATGAAGTCTGCGAGCATTAGCGTAACGAGGGTTGATCGCGGTGCGGACAAAATATTGTTCGCCGTATAATAATATGAAAATTCGCATGGAAAAAATGTTTAAAAGTGCCCGCAAACGGATCCCGCGGGTCTGCGGTACGTGGCGCGAATTTCAAAATCGGGTCGGCTCGGTATGAGAAATGGCGATTGAAGTCGAACCGTGTTATCGGAATTCGGAACGGACTTATGAGAGTGTTTGTTGTTATGTTAAAAGTCGACGGAATTTCAAATTGAGATTGATCATGTATATTTTTACAAAATTGAAAATGTTCCCTTTCGAAAGTCGTGCATTCTAATTACTTTCGGCTGACTAGAGCACTCGACATTTCCTTATTCCGACGGTGTCGGCTTAAATTTATACACGGAGCAGTTAAGATAAATCCAAAACGGTAGATTTTCCAAACAGTCTTTGTGCAACGGGGATTATTATAGAAAACTATTAACGTTAACAGACGACGGAGTGAGTCCTCGAACGAATCAGTTTTTGTATTTAAATTATCTCTGGATGCCTTCAAAACGTGTTCGAGTGCTTGGTAAAACGTACTACAATAACCCTCGAGTGTGCCTAGAATTTTTTAAAACTCGCTCGAATTTCCACAGACACATGCCTAAAAAAACAAACGTACGCCTTTCGACTCAATTTTTACGTACTTTGAAACGTTGATTTATGAACTATGCCCGTTTCCACAACCTCCGTCGAAAAAACAATCAGTATTTTTAACGTAATAACTGCTTCACGTGCGAATAAGTAATTCCGTGACCGACACGCGCGAGCGACACTGTTTTCTTTCGGATTCGATACGCAAAATTTTGTACGACATTTTCGTAATTCAACTTGCATATCGTAAGGAAAATACCTAACTTCCATAAACACATACCGAGGAATGGTATTTAAAGTTTCCAAAACGAAACGCGAAGCCATCAACACTCGACGGCCATATTTCTTCAACCCTTCCTTCTGAACGGACGTTCGTATATGTTGGTTTTTGTGTTCTGTGTCCGGTTATTCATCATCTCGTTTCGTTTATTTTTCGACTTTCGAACGATGTGAAAATAGCATACAATTCAGATTGAATATGAGCGATGTGATTATGTGAAATAAATGTATATAGTCTGGAACGCGTATTCGCGAAATTCGATTTGACACAAGTATGAAAAAAATATTCAAAGCGCACAAAAATCACGTTTGATTGAATATGTGAAAATTTTCGTAAATAAACCTCCTTTGTAAACGTTAACGTATGCTAATTAAAAAAATGTTACGCTAATTCATCATTGTCAATTCGGAATTTTTAGTGTAGAAACGATGAGAAAAATTATGAAATTAATTAATCAAAACAATAATTTATGAATTTGTTGAAGCATAAAAAATATTTGTAGCGTGCTTTATTTTATTAAAATAATTGAAAAAAATTAAGCAACAATGGTAAATTACAAACGCCGCGGAACGTTACACATTTCTATTGTTAACGTTTTTATTCAATAAAATATTTAAAAAAAGCAATCCATCTTGTATTAACACGGGATAAATTTAATCGAAAACAATTCAGTTTGTACAGGGTTTTTCGATAAAATATTAAAATGGTGGTTCGTGCGTGAAGCGGCATTAACGTATTTCGGAACCGCGTTTCATCCTAACGTTTTTAACTTCCGAAATAAGGGTTGTAACTGAACAAGCACCATCGCAGGCTTCGAACAACCATAATATAATAATAATGAGCCTCTCGTGATTCATTCGAAGATTGAATATCGTTGGATAACAGCAACTCAGCGAAATTGGGTCCGACGTGGATAAAAAACCGTATTAAAACATATACACGGGGATTCCGTGATTAATTATATTAAAATCGAATCATTATTATAAAAATAATCATGAAGGCCAAAAGTACATACGTAAAAATTATAGATTACGTTTTTTGAGTGCCATATGAGTAATCGTGACCGTTACGAATCCATTGTACGTAATTATAATTTCTCGACACATTCAAATTTGTTGAAAGGAACTCTCGATATAAAGGGTCAAATTCAATGGTTTACCTTTGAATTATTATGAAAAAATAATACACAAACATACAAAGAACAACTGTGAAACTATACAACTCTGTATTTCGAATCAAAATTTATAAATCCACGATTTATTACATATTGAACTTTCGCACTATAGAACAAATCCGAAAGGGTTCGCGTTCAAATTGAATTTCTGAAACCGATCCGCTCAAATGTACAAGGGGCAATTTATCAAATTGCGGTACACAAAACAAACGATTCCGAAAAATTTTACAGTTGTCTCCAAAAAAACGGGCGACAAGAGTCCAATCCGAAATTACGAGAAGTCATCGTTAACGCAAAAGTGGATCTATTGTTGATGAAGACGGTAACAATGTGTAACAGTATTATAATACGAGATGACTGAGGCAACAATGCCCCTTTTTATGTTATAATTGTGTCGAAAACGTGAAGTTATATTATAACAATATCGTGAAGATTGTTGCAATTTCGTACGCGTTTCAGATATGCGCTATTTTCTTGTATGATATGTTGAACGTGTCATTCATATCATGCTTTTGTGTGAAGTAGAGTACGAAATATTCTTTTGAAGATCATGAAAAAGTAAATGATCATTTGTAGAATATAATATGATCGTAAATAAAAAAACGAGTGTTTGTAAATGGATAAAAATTCTGACACATGTCAAAATTGATATAAAATCAATATTATATACACGAATGATGGACACGAGTGCAAATAAGATAAAAAAAATCAACAACTTTATTTTTGTAGACTCATTGTGAAAGCCGGGAAAGTCACTTAATTCTACTGCTCACTTGAAATTATTTAAACACACAATCTACAAGTTTAACATTAATCTCACATCATTAGCGAAAGTGAGTCAACTTTGAAAAGTAAGACAAGTTCAAAAATGAACTCGCGCGATTTACACGAGCGATTACGCACCAACTCCATCAAAGCGCTACTAAACCCACACATCAAATAAACAAAATCTAATCAAATAATTACGTAATACATTAATTTTTAAATGATTCACTTAACTTAAACAGTTATGTAATAACAAAAAAACACCCAATCATTCAATGACATCAAAAAGTTATTATCTCACAATTAAAGTTATATAATCTTTTACAATGATGACAATATCGAAAACAATCGAACCCTACCCTCATCCTAAACCCTAAAACTCAAAAACCGAACTTCGCCCGACCCATTAACGACCGAAACACGGATACGAATTTTTAGAACACCTGCTCGTTTATTTACACACAAACAAACAAGCCGACACGCACTCGGGCAAATTTGAGATATTAATTAGCAGCAATTTGAATACGGGGGTGCGAAGTGCGCTCGGATTACCGCACGGACCCCGTATAGGGGTAAAGATGGGGCTTTCCCGACCGAGGCTTTGTGTGTGCATAACAACGACCCCGATTTCTGTAATTAGCAAAACGTTAACTTTAATAAATCAACGCCAACTAGGCCCCGTTGTAAATTTACAGGTATCAACCGAGCCCGAGTTCGGGGTTTCGGCTGTGAGCCTTCATGCGCTGATGCATCCGAGGAATTTCGTATGAGCCATGGTGTGGATTGTGTTACGATGGCGGGTTTTGATGGAAGAATTCAGTCATTTTTAAATTAGCTGGTTGTTTACCTTTCCCTTACGGTGCTAAAAAAAAACCGCGCGTTCCGGTGCTGTGTAGTCTACACATTCAAAAATTAGCGATTTAAAATCGGAAAAATAAAAACATTCATAGATAATCCCCTTAATTAATTATAATTG
>JAOXNN020000013.1:2236872-2275284 GCA_028571205.2 Hydropsyche betteni
CGCACGCATAAAATCTTTGCGACTGCGGTTTTTTTGCGGCTACGATCACAAATCGCCTGTGGGCGCCTGGCCTTAGTATAACTTATTTAATAAAAAATCATTTTCAACTAGAAAAATATTATATTATACCTCAATACGATATTTTATAAATTTGTTAAAGTTTTTTCGTTTAAATTATTTTTCCAATTTAAAATGCTCAAAAGCTACATTGTATTTATCATTTTGTAATATATCAATAAAGATCTTGTTCTATAGCGTGAGAAAAAAAACTTAAAAAACCGCATTTAACAAAATTGATGATATGAAGCATTTTTCTTCTAACACACGAGAATTTTACATCATACCTTTTTTATATTTTCTCCTTACGATAACGAAAATTATTTTTTACGATAACGATAATTATTATTGACAAAAATATGAGTATACCACCATTTTGTTGTACGATTATTTTCGTTATCATTTAATATAACAAAGTAAAGATAATCAAAAATATCTGAACGTTTCTAAAGTGATAAAAATTTAATGAATCTCTAAAAATAACGATAAAAACGTATGGTTTTTAATAGTGCTTTGTAACATATATTTATTTTTAATTCATCACTTTTATCTGAAGGGTCATGAACAACTAAGACCAGAACGTCTCGCGTAAACACAATTTCAATATGGGTGTACTTTGCTTTATTAAACATTTTCTCCATGTAAAACTAATTTGTTGCGAAATGAGATTTTCGCATGTTCATGAAAAGTGCGCACATAGGTGTAGCAGCAAACTTAGTCCTCTAAATTTACACATATTCACAAATGTCGGAGATAAATTTTATTATTAAATCATGGTGACACGTAAAATAGCGGGAATAACTAATTCTGAATAACTGCAGAATGTAGGGCGACCTTAATTGAAATCCGTATGCGTAATGTTTCTAGAATTACATAAAATTATTCAGCGACATGCTAAGCATGATTGATATAGAAGTATAAATATATTTTTATGTTCAAGTATTCTTTTAAAAGACCACGTTCTTTTTCAGGAACGTATGAATCCGCGAATGAGACGAGCTTTTTTCAAAAGCTCCGCTCGAATGGAGATTTTTCAACTGAGACGGATTGTGGAAAAATTCTATGGATTGTCCTCGGCCAGAAACGTGTAACCTAAATTCGGTGGATGGTGAGGAAAAGCGTAGAAAATTTTTCATTGCATTCTTAGAATTGCATGATGACGGTGCACTTTTGTTGAAAGCGGAAAGACGAGTTTATTTTCCGGCCAAACTTTTTCTCATATGAACTTAATTTGATTGTGTGAGTATTTTATACTTTGAAATGAAGTAAACTTGCACTATGTTAATAAAAAAGTTCATTGGAAAAGTTTTTCTGACTTTCTTTAAAAAAAAAAATTCGTTTTATTAGCTTTTTACTTTAGCTTATTAATATGAAACTTGTCACATATTAAATCATTGAATTATATAATTGGATTTAAATATTCATTATAAAGTTAGTTAAATATAAACAAGCCAGAAACGCAATAAATTTCATTCAGTACTGAAAAAAGTACAAAGAATCGAAAAACGAGGTCGCACTATAGAACCGACGTCGAAAAATCGCACGAGAAGCGAAGCACATTTCAAGCTCTACATTTACACAGTCGGACTTAAAAATCCTTACACTCAACCTGATATATACTATTCAATACCATATACATATATATAATATTTATCACACGAAAATTCGATTGAAAAATTCGGAAAATGTAAAAAGGTACTACATCTTACTCGCATTCCTATAATAGCAGGAAACTTTCGAACTTTACAGCACGTAAACGGCCCTATTTACATACCGTATATACACCTTTATTAAGGCTGTACATAGAGGCATCTAAAAGCTTCAAATGCACGTAAAGCCTTCTTTCGTACCCTCAGTAGTGACTCGATTCGAAAAAACGGGTCAACGAGCCGCCTAGCTGGGCCACTAATCGATGGTCGACGAGACGTGACGAAAGAACATTCTCAAACTTATAATAAAAATTATTTGCTACTGATATGTAATTTTTATTTCTTTCATTTAAATATTTTTTATCAATTATTTTAAATAAAAGTCAATTGGATCGTTCAAACTGCTCGAATAGCTTAAATTACCAGTACCATTAATTTGTTAATAACTGCCTGGTTGTTATTAAGAACTGTCATTCTTATAATCCTTTGAAATAAAAAATATTTTTTTTTAATAAAATATAACGTTGAAGTTTTTATATAAAAATGGCTTGTTTGTTTTTAAAAGAAGGATTCTATTAAGTATAAAAAAGTCTATAAACGAATCGGGTCTTTTTGAAAACTTTGCGCTACCCATGCGACTCTTTTATCTCGATTTTCTGGATCACGATTTTCCGGATTGCGATTTTTCCGGAAAATCGAACATGACTTACGATCCGGGATATTGCTGTATATATTCTTATATTCGAATATGTCGACGTATAGTTTTCGTCAATAATAAAATATAAGATTTATAAAAAATTTATGCGTATAATATTTTATAACAGATCAACAAAAAAGACATGTTTTTTTATGTATTAATGATGATGCTAACGTGACATTTTATTTCCAACGTCAAGATAACGTCAACATTTCGACGTGTTTTGATACGACGGAGGCACAAAAAAATGAAAAAGGTTGCCCGAAAAACGTCTTTTATATTTTTCATATAAAGTTTCTTTTATATTTTGTATTCATGTATTCGTTTTGACTTGAATGCATTTAATATGCTTCAGATTGACGATGAAAAGTAACACATTTTAATAAATTGCATTTTCGTCTCGTATGACATGTTTGAGGAATTAACAAATTAATCTATTAAAATATGATAATTTCGGAATATGTGTTATTTTTTTGAGTGTTTTAAAATATTTTAAAGAATTCATTTTTAAGTCGTTGACAATTTTCGATATAGGTATTTTAATTTTTCAAAAATTGTTATCCGTCGTTCTTGAAGTTACTTAATTCGTATACGACACAATTTTTTCCATCGCATGTAAAAAATATATAATAATAGGATAGTGTTTTAAAAACTAAATGTCTTCATTATTTGAAATTTAAATATTTGTCATTTTCTTTTTTTCCACCTAAAAAAATTAGCCCATTAGATTACAATCAGAACATAAAAAAAATTCTACCTAACCTAACCATTGACACTTTCAAGACCATGAAATAGAAGGGTTTAGAAAAACAAATTCAAATTTTGCTGAAAAATATCAAAAAAGCGACATCTTACTTCATTTTTCACTTACCATACAAAAATATTTTGAGCCATTCGCGAACTAAGCAGCTTCTTAAACGACGCATAACACATATAATACACAAGCGCATTTTTATTATATAATACAATACATGCTGAAGCTCACGCTTACGTCAACCATAAAGGCTCACCCTTATACAACTCCTTGCACGTACACCTTCCAACACTCAAAACACACCAACCGCCAAAAATAAAATAAAAAAAACCCAAAAACATCCACACAACCAAGAAACATTCCGCGCGCGACACGTACGCGGAATAACAGGATTTCCAGGACCCTCCACGGTTTTGAATCGGAACTTTTAACAATGGCGAAAGTCAAACACGGCTCCAATTAGCGACACTCCCGACGACAGCATCCTGTAAACACATGTCCTGCGTCACTCACGACGGTCAATTAAATTGCCAGGATGTGCTGTTGACGCACGAGCGGACTTGCGGGGGTTGTGTGTAGGTGTTTGGATTTTTTCGCGTATCCTGGGCACAATAGATCCTTTGCAAGTAGTGGCAGTTTCTAGTTTTTTTTTATTTTTTTTTTAACTAGGGTAGTTTGTGTTTTTATATAGATTTTGGGAGTTTCTTTTGAATTTTTTTGTGAGAGTTTGCGTGTTTTTTCGATTTGATGTGTAAATGATTTTTGGTATGAAAATTTTTTTTTTATTTGAATGAAAAATTGGATCTGAAATATCAAAATTGACCATATTCGAATCATAGTATTTAAACATCAAATTTTCTTTTAAAATTCTAAAAAGGCAAAGACAAAATTTCAACATTAAATTAAATTAAATTAGAACTATCTCAGCTTGAATTTTATTTTGTTCCTTTAGAAATTTCAAACTTAAATATTCTCAAGCAATATAACATGCTATATTTATAATTATTATCAAACAAAATTAAATTTTTTTAAACATAATTATTTTAAATTGAATCTTATAATTTAAAAAAAAAACGATCAAAAGTGTATATGCGCGGTTAAAGAACTGTTAACAAAGGCAAGGAAATTTACAAGAAAAAAGAAGATGAAAGGAAACGGTTAATTTCCTTAACGGCGACCTCGCATCCAACATTTTAATGCACTTAAATATTATTTATGGTGAAAATTATACAAATTAGTCGAGGAGAATCGTTTTACTTCCAAAGCGTTGCATTATGTGGGGCAGAACAGATCCCATCATAAATATTGACCTCTGGAAGTTTATTCGAACGAAAGTTTATACACAAACAGAGTTATCGCATCATTTGTTTCGATCTACATATTTACGAACTTTGAATACTGACGAGGAAAGTCGTTCATTCGTATATACAAATTGACAGAAAAATCTATGCACATTCCGAACATTTATATTCATTTATACAAAACATATAACAAGGATTTAGAAAAACATTTACTTAAATTAATATAATATAAAAAAAAAATAATAAACAGTACTGACAATTATAAAAGTTGTATTGAATCGTTCCGTTTTACCGGAATCATCAAAAAGTATACTTTATTTAAAGCCGCAATCCGGATATTTGCAACGGGCTTTTCATAGTCAGTTGAATATTCTTAGTGAAGACGTTGAATGAAGTTTTGAGTGTCATTCGCATTTTGCTTTGAAGATGCATCCTTTTGATCTAACTACGCTCTTTCACTGTTATACATTTTGTATTTATATTTTTAATTCATGCCAGACGCGCACTTTTTCACAAAACAACTCGTTTTGATCACATAATAAAAATAAATTCTAAACACTTTACAGTATGTGAATGAAATCCGATATTCTTTCGAGAATAACAAGTTAAAAATTTACTTTCAGCGTCATAACGATCGAGAGAAACTTTTCTAATAACGCGAGAGTTCTTTGTGTGCTTGAAAATTTAAATTTCAAACTTATTAAGTGGCTAACGAAGCGCCAACTTTCAATGTCCCTGCTGAAATACACAAAACTGTATAGACTGCTCTCGATACTTCGAAAAACCTATATTTAGTTTACGATTCTGATAAATTTCATATATTAAGACAACGTCGTCGCATGAACGCTCAAAGTTTTTTCCATCGTATGGAACTTTCGCGTAGGAAAAGTTACCTTTTCGCATATGCGACGTCGAAAATAACAAAACCATTCACGCGGAGATATATAAAAAATGTATGGGTCACAGGATAAGCCTGGATTTATGCGTACAGCCGATTTGCTTACTATGTGACGTAATAAGCTCAAATATGAGCGCTTGTTTATAATTCATATGAAACGATCCAAACTATTCGGTACAGTAGAGACCAAAACGCGTTTGATGTGACGTGTTAAATTATGCATTTTGTCATGCGGCAAACCCTGCATCAACGGTCTTGTATCTAAAACATAGGGGAAATTCGGTTGGTATCGAAAAATTTTCTATCTTTAAGTATTATTTCATATTTCAGGGAGACCATTACTGGTAAACCGGTAAAATGGTTTACCAGTAAATGGCTTAAACAATAGTCCGGTAAATAATCGATAAATTTTTAATATTCATACAGGTTTTTTACTACAAATTAACACTTCTTCAATTCAAATCGACACTTTTTCAATTCAAATTAATTAATTTTTATTGAAAAAGTGTCAATTTGCATTGAAATGGTGTTAACTTGAAGCAAAAACCTGTATTAAAATTTTTAATATCGATAAATATTTTTTTGTTTTTCGTTACTCTTTCCAGTTTTTCCTGGTTTTGATTAAAAATTTGATTTACTGCTAATTTACCGATAAACTGATAATCAGTAAAAAATAACGGATCACTGATAAATGAAAATTACTGTAAATTTAGCCTCCCTATTTCATATTACTTGTAATAAAGTAATATTATGTTTAATTATGTAAATGTTCAAAGTGTTTCTTGTCAAATTATAATATTTCAGGTTAACAGTTACCTATTTTCAACAAGGTCAAATGGTTGTTATATTATTTAAATGTTTCTGAAAATGCTATATTCATAGTATATCAATTTATTTATAGTCGAAAATGTTTTATTTAATTTAAATTCTGATTAAAATTTTAAAGATAATTACGTTTTGATTTTACAATTTTAATTGGATGAAAACTGCGTGTGGGTAGACTGAAAACAATCATAGTTCGATCATTCATTTCTAATATAATTAGTTTTCTAAGAGCTTTCTGAGATTAGTAATCTATATCATTTGATATTTACCAAATAATATTTTGTTTTTATAAATCGACGAAGACGATTATATTTTGAAATAACCAAATATTTTATAAATTGCGTCCTTTAATGAAAATTTTTTTGGCTGACATAGAAAAAGTCATCAATTTTTCTAAAATTTTTCGCATGGCACTTTCATCATAATATTTCAAAACATCCTGCTATTGATTATACAATCATATTCAATAGCTTCTTTTATAAAAAAAATGTAACATCTCAACAAAAAATACAATCAAATCACAATATTTTCAATGGTCAAACACGAAAAAAAAATCACATCAAAATTCGAACTCCACACCCAAAACCAGCCAAATTTCCTCTATATGATACACACAACACCCTTTGAACCTGTCCGCTCTTTGATACAGAAGATCCCGATCCTCGCCGCGGGCTGAAAAAGCCACTCTGGATCTTCAGGTCGAATTTTTATCTCGCTTCAGCGATAACCATAACCGAAATCTATTATCGTCGGCGTTATCCGAAAGTGTGATCTCAATACCGTTACCATAGTTCACTTGTTCGTTATCGTTATCAATAAAGTCGCCGGATACGTTCGCTTTTATTGCTTTCGTTATTCTCGGGTCGGATGTGTTTTCCGTTAATGCGAAACGTGGTCGTCTCTTTGATTATGAGCGTATTGGGGATGGTGGATCGGTTGTGTAAGTTTTTTTTTTAATATAAAAATAGTTTTTTATTAAAAATATTCGGATCAACGCTTGCCAATTCGCCAAAGTTATTGAGGAAAGTCGATTGAACTTGAATGGGTTAATATTGATTAATTACACGGTTAAATGACAATGATATTATCTCGATTCTATTACACGATACTTGTCTTCGTATAAAACCACAGTTGTGTAAGCTCTTGAGGGAATTATTGCGTAATATGATTAGCTCTCTCAAATGAACTGATAGTTATAATCGAAATAATGCGACGTATGTCGTATAGAAAACATCATTAGGCGTTTCAATGAATCATTTTATTTCAGGTTATTAATTAATTTCGTAGTTTATTTATTTCGTCGCGTTTGAGTTATTATTTTGCCGTTAATACGTTTATTTATAAGAAGGCTGAACGAAATTCGATGTCTTTATAGAGTAAACTAGAACATTATTATTGTATAGTGTTTATAACGAGCTCGTTAATCATTCAAAGAGTAGCATCGTCTATCATAAAAGGTTTTCATAATACTTTCATATTTAATCCCATAATAATGAAGATGGACTGTAATGTATTATGTAAATTGAGACTTGCGTACCATTCCAATTTCCAAACATCAAAGACGACAATTGTTTGAAGAAAACGTGAACTAATATTATATATACAATACTAGTATTGTTTCTATTGAAAATGTTATGAAATAATCTTGGTGCTTTTGAGAAATAAATTTTCAAAAAAAGATTGATGTTTTTCGTTGTAGCCTAAAAGTTGCACCTGGAATATTTGAAAATGTACGAACGAAACTATAAATCTTTCAAAGTAAATTTTTTATTTTCAACTAAGCATTTCTTTGAGAGTTAAAATATAATTTGAGTTTTCCTCGTATAGATAAAACGCATATACAAATATACATATATTATTCTACATTTAATTGCGATTCCATATTGATATAATCCTTTTATATACTTTAATAAAATTTATTACATTATTCGCAATATTCTAGATAAATATAGCAATGTCAAGAATATTCAAGAACAATATAAACCAAACTGACTAAATCAATATCGTCAACGTGAATCAACAACTGACATTGTTTCAACATTCGCAATCTGCAACACATGTTAACCAACTTGACCTACAAATTAGCATATTCTTGAACAATCATTTCAATACAAACATTTATATAGTAATCTACTTTTATCCATAATATCTATATATATGTAGTTACGTTCGATAAGATAAAACCAAACCGTTAATATTTCAAGTCATACTTATCGATTCCAATTGAATCATGTTATAATAAATGAAATTTTTCATTTTAAGTAACTTTCGTCGGTATACAAAGGTCTACCTACTAAGATATATAAAATTGGATGTTTGTATTTATATTTATTTGTTTGATGACGTTTCGCTCCAACACCGTTCGACCGATCACTACTAAAATTGGCATGTATATTTATTTTTTTTGTCAAGACAGTTTTTGTATCATTAAAATAAGGTGACCATATTTCCTAGAACCCAAAACGGGACAGTCCGCAAAAAAAAAAAAAAATGTTGCACGTTCAAAAATTGTGACAATACGCGTCCTGCTTTACGCTTTTATTTTAATGAATTTAAATTTAAAAAATAATTTGATTTAAAATTTAAATCCCGAACAACGCAGGGTACTATCCGCTAGTATCATATTAAAAAAAAACACATCGAACATCAGAAATATATCTATCAACCATAATTAGTCCCGAACATTTTTCCGCGCACGGAAAACCCATACAAAGCGCCCGCACGACTTTCAGCACGGAAACGAAATTTTTCACCACACGAAAAAAAGAGCTTCGCACACCCTCAAGCACGCACACACACACACGCTCGACACATTTTCCCCTATTTTCACAGATCATTTCGCCTCGTGAACGGTGTCGTTCCCATATCGCGGAGACTTCGCCTCTTTCATTACGCGGAAAAGCGAGTTTCCTCAGCCCACGCCCCTCCCCCCTCGCCCCGCGCCCCCCCGGTTTGCATTTTCGTGGAATTGAAGAGGAATCGCATTTGCGAAACTGGCGTCGGATTCGTGCGAGTGTGTTATGTGTGCTTATTATGCGATTGGCATATATTGGTACTTCGCCGAGTGACAGGCGTCCACTTGGAAAAAATCCCGGAAACGATCTCGTATGAGATATATTGCGAAATTGGAACGAAGCTGCAAGAGTTCATTAGGATTTGTGGACAAAATTGAAAATCGTTTTTTTATATCGATTCTGTATAAGTTGGATACTGTAATGTGTTTTATTTTTATAAACTACTGCGATGACTTTGATAGAGAAATTTATCTGTAAAAACTGTGAATTAATTTTTACTTTTATTTCAGAAATGCTATTTTTGAACGAAGAAATGCTATGTAATCATTTTTAGGGAAAGTCTTGAAGCATATTTTTCAGAACATATAAAGCTTGTTTGTCACATTCGGTAGAATAAAAATAAAACTGAAAACATTTTTCTATTTCTATTGTAAAATTTAATTTAACTATAAATAATTTCTGGGATTTTGGTGGAAAATTTGATCCTAAAATCTTTGATTAATAACATTAAAATTCTGATATTTTAGGATTACAGTATTTAAAAAAATGAGTCATATCTACGACTAATTCGAAAACGAGTTTTCATTCAGAATATGAGGATTTCGGTATCTTGATTTCTAAATTACAGTTGTCAATTTTATAAGCAAAAATTTATGAAATTTTTTGTGTACGTTTCAACTTGTTTCAAAAAGGTATCAGATTAATTATCCCCTATTTATAATAGCGGATTTCTGTGTGTCCATCTGTTTGTGTGTTCGTCCGTGTATCTGTGTCGATGACGCTCGCGACTCTTATATTCTGGAGACATTTCGCAACGGCACGGTTATAAAATAATTTTGCATAAATATTTTCAATTTTTATTTTATTACGCAATAGTATGGTTATATATTCACAGCCGATGTTATTAACATCCGACCTATATACTATATTACATATTACTCAATCACATCTATCTAATAGCATTGATAAAGTACAACTTTTACAATCAGTAAAAAAAGTGTCAAAATATAATGATCACATTATAGAACCATTTACAAATTAAAAACTTTACTCATCAAAATTTTTAACTATAATTATGATAAAAAGATATTTTTGAACCACAAAACTTTCCTAGTTAATTTTTTTTCGATCGAAAATCCCCAAGCCAAAACTCTATCTCATGAAACCTTGATTTTCAAATCAAAACTTCACCTCGCAAAACCTCGAATCGGCATCCCGACATTTCCCGAAAAATAATCCAAGCAAACCGCACTTTCAGACACACCATCGCTGCCGACACTAAACCACCATAAAACAAAAGCAAGCCATAACCCCTTTACGACCGAAGCGCGATATTTATAATCTCCACTTTGTCTGCGTATTCTAATCGAAGCCTGCGATCAATGTGGCCATACTCAATTATGCGAACATGTCATGACTCCGTCGACCGGCTCGTTTACGCTTAATCAATCGCTGCTATAAAATTCTGAACCGTGACCCTATTATGGTTGTTGCGCATTATTTTTATATGCTTTTGATTGTGTTTTTATTATGGGGTGTTAAGCGGGACGCTGACAAGTCGATCGGAATGATTTATGTGTTGGAGAAATTTTATGTTATTTTTTTGATCAAAATATTGGGTGTCTTGTCTCTTATATATAATTACGGATTTCTCTGTGTGTCCGTTCGTCTGTTTGTTTGTTCGATGATGCTTATGAATTTTTCGCGAATATGGTCTTTATGCGTATACAGTTAACGTCTATAATATGATACTTATTCCTGCCTCTGGTTTTGCCTATATATCGTAATTGTGACAATAATAAATGAACTGGTTTTATTAATTGAATATTAAATATGTTCAAATTAAGTACGGGCATCGGGTAACAGATATTACTACTGGCTTTGCCGTTCCAATTTAGCCTGTATGCCCATTAAAATAACGGCTAAACTCACTATTTATATCATTCTCGAGCTCGAAAATCGCGATCTCCAAATTTAGTCTTTATGGTCATTTTAATAACGGCTATAATCTTTATAATTTTTATTTTATTACGTAATAGTATGGTTATAAATTCACAGCCGATGTTATCAACATCGGGCCTATACATTATCCTCTATATATAATAAACGAGCATCGACTTTTCGCAACGGAACGGTTATAAAATATTTTTGCATAGATTTAATTTTTTTATTTGTAATCACGTGAAATAAGTTATTTCACAAACGATGAATAACATAAGTTATCTCTCTATAGATTATATAATAAATGCTTTCTGTGCCTGTCTGTGGCAAGACTTCATATGATAAAGCAACTCATTATGTTTTTACTTGAATGCGTATAATTATAATTAACATTGACGAATCGAATTATTTTATAATCAAAAAACGAAATCCTTTTTTTTAAATTCAAGCCAATGAAATTCACTCAAAAAATAAAAATTTGTATCCATCGATAAAACTCTACTTTCTAACTAGTATTTAACTAAAAAATTAAATTATAATATGATTTGAAATATAAAAATAACTCAGATTAATTATAAATTTTGATTCATCATACTATGAATATATACTGAAAAAAATTTAAAACGTCTATTTGATTTATTTTTCCAAGGGTTTTCCTTATTTCCTCTAAACGTCTAAAAAAAATATGAAACGAAAAAATCCAGCACACGTATACGAGGATATATCACTTTGTATTTTCCGCTCCAGAATGAAATCACGTCCTCGTCCATCGCCTACACGAACGAGAAATATATACCATTTATATTCGGTGGGGGGTGTGAAGTAGTTATTTTCATAGTTGATCTGCAGCAGCCGCGCAACATCAGTTCGCGTCCCCGGCCAGGAAATTAAATCCTTAATCGGGTCGTTATGCCGCGAAATCGTGGCTCGGACGATACCGACCTTATATTATTATAATCATCAACCATCTCGAATATCATTTTATGGCGTCTCCAAACATTATGGCCGATCCGTAAGCGATAATGTGAAAACTGATCGAAATACATCGAGAAATTTTGTCTATAAAAATAAGTTAGTGGAAAAGTCGTAATTTTTCAATTCATCGAATAAATTTTGGAATGTATTATAAAAGTGAGCAAAACAAAGTGTGATGTTTATGTAAAATCACCCTGTATTATATGTAAATATTCCGGATTGTCCACAGCTAAGACAAATGTGTCCTCTCCTGCGCGCCCATTGATATGAACGAATAAGTTTGAATAATTTATTATGAAGGATATTGTGTAGTGACAGTACAGGGGCGGTCATCGTTGGGGGTCGGATTCCGTTAAACCACCTCCCTTCGCACACACACACACACACACAAACCCTCATATTATTATATATTATCGTGTGATAATACGAAAGAGCGGTTGACATGTTTAGAAACGTCCTGAAAAAGCCGAAGACGACACACTGAAAGCGAGCACATTTCGAAATTTTCTTCTCTCGTTTCGATATTAGCCAGCTCGGTCGGTTACGGATCGGCAAACTGTCAACTTTGACGGAAAGGAGAGGATCAGTATACGAGTGAAGGGCCGCAAAGGGTAGTGACGACCCTCGTCTTGTTTCAGGAGTAACAAACGAAAGTATCACGAACGGTTAAAACCTGGCCACGTGTTCTATAAGACTATTCGCGTCGTCCGCCTGAAAATCGTCGAAAAACACATCGAAATTTTCAACGATCAATCGATGATTTTGTTCAAATTGATCTTGAAGATGTTGTTTATTATTTTTTCGGTTAATGTATGAGGTTTTATAATAGATTTTAGTGATATTAGTGTTGGTTTGAAAGGGGTGGTGTGCGATGCGGATGACGGAGATTCGTTTGGCGTACGGGGCCTTCGTCAGGGACCGAAACAAAATGAGAAATGATGTGGCGAAAGAAAAATCGGTTTACATGTGACTGTGTAAATAAAACAATCATTTATTTTGGGTGCAAGAGAACTTGACGTCCCTTTAACATTTGAATATTTTACATTCGCAGTACGTACCTATAAAATATACTGTAATCGTATACATGGCTTCATATATTCAAAAGTATGTGACAAAACCAATTTAAATTATTTTATTTTATGAAATTATAAATATTTTTATTAGTATTGTTTTAAACATTGTTGTGTGCTTAATAGTTTGAAGCATTTGTTAATAGTTAGTAATTTTTCTTAATATAAAATTAAGAAAGAGGTTCATTGATTGATGATGTGTAAATATATTTTTTTTTAAGTGAAAATTCGAAATTATTCTAATTTTATTTTCATTAGACATTCAAAAAACGTTTTGAAACATTGTTCGTATAAAATTTGTCTATAAAATAGAAAATTTTGCTAAAAAAACGTCGATTTTAACGAAAACAACCTCGCCGCGGTCCAGTTTCGTTCCACTTTTTTTTCGTCGGTTGCGCGCGGCATCCTCCGTCCGCGTAATGGCGTTTTGAATAATTCAAAGCCTTGTTTTTGTTACTTTTAATCTTCGGCTACAAAATGATTTTTGCCCCCGCCGAGGTTTTTAAAGTGTACTCGCAGGGGATGTAAAATGTTGATGGGCCCGAACTCGTAATAAAAACTTCACACTTTTTCGGCGGCGGGGGCACAATCACGCGGGGGCCCACTCCTCGGGGGCCCTCCACTTTCTTAGATTGATTAAAATATTATATGCGTGTTAATCAAGGCAGTGTGTGTTAAAGTGTTGTTTAAAAACCGCAGTAAACGCTCGACGGCGCTGTAAAAGCGCGAAATAATACGCGGGATTGCGCGCATAGGAAAAGTTGTTGCTTTTTTTCCGCGCCTTCATTTATAATATTTTACTTTCGCACTTTCGCCGCGAGTTTATTTTTTTATTATTTTTATTTTTCCATCTTTTTAAGCATGGTTTTTTTTATATTTACCCGAACGCCGTCGTAAAGCTGTGAGCGTTCCGCGGCGCCGTATTAAGGTGTCGTAAACGGCCAATTACTACGTATGCTTAATAGGAACTACTCGACAAATATACGTTTGTCAGATTGAAGTTTTGTTTGTTATATTTTGCGTTTTATAATATATATACAGTGTATTTTAGTTATTATAAAATCATAAAACTAGATAAATGTATATATTCAGTAATAAATTTACTTAAAATTTTTATAAAAAAATGATAATTCGATACAAAATTGTTTACTATTCTTAAAAAATTTACACTCATAAGATGATGTTTATATTACGCAACGTTTTTGCAATCATGTTTTCTATGAAAAAAGCAAAAATCTTTCGTTTTTTTGTGAAATTTGACGTCATCTGTTGGTGTTTCGTCTTTCTTTGTTGATATCACCACAAACTTAAAAATTTATTATTATTTATCAAATATGACAGTTGGCATGATGTACGATGTATCTATGGAAGTATTAGGAAATACTAATATTGCTGAGATCAAAATATCACAATGTGGTTAAAAAGAGCATTGAGGACCTCAAATGTAAGGCTCAATTTAGTAAATCATAAAATAGCTCAATTTAGAAGATGAGAGTCAAGGAGTCGCCAGTTAAAAATAATTTTGTTACATATGTCAAACGTTATTTAAATTCTACAAAAAACACAATATTTTTGCATTTTCCATGGAAAACTTGATTACACAAACGTTGCGTAACACACACGTTTTTTATTGAAGATTAATATAATAAAAACATTGAAAAAATATAAAAATTAATAAATAAAGAAAATCCCCTATATATAATCACGGATTTCTGCGTGTTTGTGTGTTCGTGCGTTCGTCTGTTCGATGACGCTCGCGATTTTTTCCCAAATATGGTCTTTATGCGTATACAGTTAACGTCTGTAATATGATGCTTATTATCTACTGCTTCTGGTTTTGTTTATACGTCGTAATTGTGGCAATACAAATGAACTGGTTTTATTGATTAAATAATAAATATTCAAATCGGGTACGGGCATCGACTTTAAAATAAATATATACACATCCCGATGTTATTAACATCGGGCCTATATATAATACTAGTGAGAATACAAAACACGCCTACGTAAACTCATTGAACTAATATCTCTTTTTTAATTGAAAGTGAAATTTTTTCGAAGTTGCGTATGAACGTAATCTTCACAACTGCACAGTCCACCATCACATTTATATCTCAAACACAACACGAAACAGTTACGGAGGTAAAAAAAAAAAAACACACGCACGACTGAAATTTACTATCTTTAAGTGTAATATGGCAGATTAAAGCAGACCATAGTGGAGTTTTCGTCGGATCGGCGGCAATTAACGGAGGCTACACGCCGCCTGTATCGGGGGCGGGCCGCTTCAAACCACAGGAAAGTAATTCGGATCTCTCATGCATAAAAACGTATTAGTGAAAATTGTTGTCAGTAAAGCGAATGTGGCGTGTAATTGGGCGGACCGGGGTGGGCCCGCTTTACGACCGCCGACTGCAAAATGGCCGGATGCGGATTTTTGTACGGTTGCGAAGATAGAGCGTCGATGCCTGGACAGCAAAAAAAATGTCAATGTAAACTGCACTTCTAAAACCAAACACGAAATCCTTTTCGCCAGGCATGAATTTGCCACTAAGAAAAATAAATTTTTAGTAAGAAGTGAGCTAATTATAAAAACTAAATATTAAACCCTATGCACATTGCAATGTAATTGAATGCAATGAAATTGTATGCAATGTAATTTGAATGTTTTTTTGTGGGCCAATTTAAGTATTAGAATAGCGTGGCCCACCATCTTATTCAGTTGGTAGTATTGCTCCGATATGATGTGTCGCGATTGACATTTGTAATTTGAGGTTAACCTCAAACAAATTAATAATTATTGTTACTTATGGCTGATTTTTCACCCCGTCGAAACCAGTTGGCGCAAAAAGTGGTCGTGAAGAAGGGCGTAGAGAGTTTTGAAAAGACGTTTGTTCTCGAATTCTAACTGACAATTGTCAATTTGACAGCTGTCAAACTGACCCACTGCGCGCCAACCGTCAAGAGCATGGATTTATTTTAGAAGTGAGTTTTAGGAATACGAAGTTTCTTAATTTGACGTTTCATGAGATTTTAGCTGGGCCGATAATTGGCACCCATATTCGAACAAATCAGAAAAACAATGATTTTGCACGAAATAAATAAAACACCATTTACGTAATTGTACAGTTTCGATCCGGAAAATTAGTAAAACTCGGCTGTCGCAGCAATTCAACTTCAGATAACATACACATTTCCATCAAATATTAAAACGAAACAACGCGCCGAAATTATACACGGACATACATCATTCATCGACCCGACCCTATTTTATACACATTCGAAAGGATAATTAATTAAATCATCCAAAGTTCCGAAACCGATCGAATTCCGAAGATATTATCGTTAGCGCGCGTCCAGTTAATTTCTAACCGCGCAAACAGCCAACTTCGTAATTGCCAGGTATATAAACGTGTAATCCGGCGAACGATGTCCTTTTAAATATTCATTTCGGCCATTGAGCCGTTTTATCCGTATTAGAAGGCTAATATTTTACACGATATCGACGCATGTCACATTTCACCGAATGAATAATCTATGAGGCGAACGCAAATCGAGTCCATACATTTATAAAAGGCCCTGCACGCTTTGAAACATAAGGGGCGATTAGCTTTCCCGACGTTTTCGAATGGGAAAGCGATTTTTTTTTTCATTTCGAGTGTCAATTGGCGAAGCCGACTTGGATGTTTGCTCGTAATGAGGTGCGGTAATGTCGCCGTTCATAATAAATCGTTTAATATTGAAAATGTAGGCCTTTTTTGAATTTTTTATGCTATGTTGCCGTGGAACCTATTCTTTAAAATATAAAATTTAGTAATCGGGAAATAATTAATGAATTCTTCGCGTTTTACATAATAAACAGTGAAATTTGATAAAAATCGTAGCACTTACAAAAATAAATATTTTGCAATGAAAAATAACAATACATTTACAAAATAAAAAAAATGTACAAGAAATGTGTAAAATAAGAATTTATTTCAGAATTTTCTTTAACATTTGCGATACGTAATATATTATAAACTTATAGAATTCCGGCTTATTCATAACATATTTTTTCTTTCTTTTTCATTTTGCTAAGGTAGAAAGACTTTCTTTTTCATATTATTTATATACTTTTATGAAATATTGCGAAACATCATACCAAGGTTATGCTACACATCAATAGTGTTATTGCGGGAGAAAAAACAACGAAGAAGAAGCTACAGGTCGCTACAATAATGAATTTCAAAATTATGAAACCTCAAGAGATTAAAATGAGAGACGGCCTATTTTAATATTATATATAAAAATTTCAAGGAACATTAAATATTCAAAGATCTAACTAGAAAGATTATCGTACTTTCTATATCACATTTATGTAATACAATTATTTTATATGTTAATTGAAGATTACTAAAATGATATATACATTAACGACCATTTTTTTTGAATTTCTAATCTCAAATAGTAATATTTAACTGCGAAAGCATTTTCAACATTTCTTAGCGCTTCATATCTACAAAAAAAGATCGCACACATCTCTCACAAATCGCACTCTTCCGACATATTTATTTAATCGCGTTGCCTGACACAGTCAAACAATTTCAAAACAAACAATATGAAAACCTAAGATTTATACACAAAAGCAGAAGTTCAAAACGAACGTAGATGCCTAATTTCGAAATTTAATGGGTCGCAATGCGACACGATTTATGGGCGAAATAAATTCAACAGTTCGTCTTATGACGGTTTCCAGTTACGTATTTATTTATCGACGGTTATAAATAAAATGCACGGCAGACGGACGGTCACTGTCTTGTCATAAAATTATGAAAAACACCGACTGTCTAAAAGATCAGATTCGATGCGTCCAAAATGGCCGAATCGACGCATTAGAGACTCGATAAATTATCATTTCACAATGCAACAGATGCCGATATTTTGTTTATGTTCCTCGTAAAATTTACGTACAAAGTGCAACGACGGTAAAAAGCTCAGGTGTACGTTCGGATTCGGGAAAAAATTACAGTTCGGATCCAATAAAACAGTAATTGGTTTATATTTTTCGCGTGTGCGTAGTAAAATTGCGAGTTCCGCCCGAATACGGATGGAGTAATGCAATTCGCGAAAAAAATCAAATAATAAACAATAAAAACTCGAGTTTCGGTTAATCTAACGAAAAAACATACCACATAAATCAATGCGATGGAGTTATTAAATTTTCTCCCGCGTATTATTTACATAATTTCAATTTCGCATAAAAGTCTCGCCGCGTATTATTAGAAAAGTTCAGCAAACGTTCTGATGGAAAATAATATTCCATAATAAAAAAAAAAAGTGACGAAAAGTTTCATGTCGTTTCGTTCGCTGGGGTGATTAATCATCGCAAATCGTATGAAATTTTCAAAATTACTAAACTATTTTACGATTCATCGATGAAAACCGGCTAATTGCGAATTCGTTCACTTATTCATGTGCGGATTAACGAATTGATGTGCGAACATGACACAGTCATTTGGATATATTATACAACGCGTGGAGGATTTAAAAGATCGACACTTTTACACTTGGGTGTTTTATAATTTACATATCATAAACAATAAGCGGAAATGTTGCAGACAGTAAATTTCAATAAGAAATTCCAATCACGCGCGTATAATAAATTTTAAATATTTTTTGTATAGACAAATATTAACGATTTATCTATCAGATACAAGATGTAAATTTCATGAATCAATAAACACGGATAAGAACCAAACAACATATATATTTATTCCTCGATTTATGCGGTATTCGTTTTACGTGGTTTCACTCTAACGCGGTCAAGCAAAAAGTTTTTTTAATAAGCATATTTTGAATTTGTTGAAAAAATAAGAAAAAATACAATCATCGATCATGGAATTTTTAAATAAAAAAACTACTCATAACCAAATTAAACAATGTTCACTTCAAAATGTGAATGTGAATGAATTAATTCAAGTAGGATGATGATGAAAGTGATTGAGTGAAATAGAAAAAAAAATGTTTTAGAATTTTGAAGACAAGCGAAAATGAAAATGAATGAATATTATTTTTGTTTTAAGAAAAAAATAATATATATAATATATCTATCTATGGCTGTAGCCAGGGGGGAGTGGGGGTCTGTCCCTTTCTAAATTTACAAATATTATACATACTTCAAATGAAAAAGAAACAGCAAATTTTTATTGGTTGAAATCGCGTACATATACAAAGTTGTTCCCCCTCTTAAAAAATCCTGGCTACAGCCATGGCATACATATATGCCAATACTAAATAAATTCTTATATGAATACATTTTTCATATTTCAGATATATTTTAGACTCTTTTAACGCGGATTTTCTTAGCATACATTTAAGCTCTCTACGAAGTTTTTGCTCTAGAACATATCTCTTGTTTTTTTTTATAGATTCACAATCGTTTTTTATGCAGTTCATCACGGAACGTAACTACCGCGCAAATCAGAGGATGAACGTATAATACTATTGTACTATCGATTAAAGCATTACATTCGAATTACTTTAAAAAACTAAAATTTCCATACAAAACTGCACACCCCGAAACCCGTCCATCATCATAAATCGCATCACCCACTCGGCCCTGTCCGACATCACTAAATATCCGCACATCCGAATATCAGATACACGAAAGGGTTGTTAACAAATGGCGACCATCTGCATGCTGTCTCCTCTCGGCAGCCGGACTACTGACCTATTTACATCTCGCCCATCAAATATTCAATGGCCGAACGGGGATGGAGCGTTCGTTTTCGACGCGGACGCGGGCCGAATACGTAAATTGTGCTGAAAAATATACGGAAACGCGTGTTTTTCACCGGTAATGGGGTTAAGTTTCGCGCGGGGGGCTGGGAGCGCGCGCCGCCCGTAATGGGTTAAAAATCGAGTTGTGTTGATTTTTCGATATGTGCGCGTGTTTGATTAATTGAGTCGTTGTGTTGTTTGAGTTGCTATTTGTTTAGGATCTCGATTATTGAAAATAAGATTCGGAAATTTGATATGAAAGATTTAAAGATCTATAAGTAGTCTTAGCAGTAAATTTTATGCCGAAAAAAAATTTTTTTGAAAAACATTAATTAGTGTTATGTGAATTTGGAAACAAAAAAACGTGCAATAGAGTATTTGCTATGAAATTATATATAATTTCATAATGATTCGAGATAATAATATAAAATTATTTTTAGATTATATGTGTAGAACTTTTTAGATGTTTTTTTATTTGTTTTCAATATTAAGCGTATGTAACTAAGAAAATACATAGTAATACAAAATTGATTGATATTTTAAGTGAAATTTAAGTTGTAAATATTTTGATGATGTAATTTTTACAGATCATCGAAGTTAAGCAATATGTGACCCAGTTAACAGATGAACTTAATATTGATCTTGAATCAATCGACAAGGGATATTCTAAAATCACTTTTTAAAAATAAAGTTTTATAAAATAAATAATCAAAACTTTCATTATCGAAAAAATCTTGCCCTAAAGTGGGCGTTATATGAACCGCACCAGACGAGATATAAAATGGAACTGTGTTAAAAGGTTAATAAATTTAGATAGTCATATTTTCAAAACATACATTTTTTAAATATCGAATATAAAAAAATATAATCAACATATATAATTAAAAAAATAAACATCGTTAATGGATTTCATAAAAGTGAGGGTAATTGTTTCGATAGTGTAGGTTTTAATATTGTATTAGATAAACTCGACGTCGCAGTCGGTAAAAACGCCACATAACAAAGTAGATAATATTGAATTATAGAGCAACTTTCGGCACACTTTTGAGTGGTTTCCCTTGTTAATCGTGCAGTCAATTAGTTTTACGGCAAAAGTTAAATTTTCCACTGTCACAAATTGACCAATTAGTGGCACAAAGTATTAACAACGCATCACGTCCACCCCGATCCCTTTCTTGGGCGAAACACTTTTACCCTTCGACGGTGGCACTTAACATTTCAGAATTGCTGAAACTTCGCCAGGACGTTGACGGAGAGGATCGGCCAAAGCGAGATACGAAAAATGCATGAAAATTTATGTCCGATCCGATACGAAGCAAGTGTTGCCAAAGGATATACAACATTGCAACTACAATGTAAAAGTTTAGACGTCTCGAAGCAAAGAATTTAATTTTTATTCATTATAATAAATAAATTATTATGATCATAAATCTTTTTTTATATTATGATATGCGATGGCAAGGGTTTGAGAAAATCATAACTTGTTCATTATCAATTTTTTTTAACTCTTCCGACGTTGATGACCGCAATGGCGGTCATAGTCGAATTATATGTAGCGCGGAAGATCGACATTTAAACAAAATCATAAGGAATATAATGTATTTTATTATTTAAAAAAATATTATAAGTACGGATTGATATATTTACATATTTATAGTATAAAACTCGGCTAAGAACTTGTATGTTTATTTCCTCGTTGGGGGTAAAGGGTTTTAAAGGTTATAGAACACCGTTTGGAGATTAAAAAGAATACATATGATATCCAGCAATGATCAAACAACCCTCATTGGGCTTTTCTATTCTAGGAAAAGTTCAATTATTAGAAGTCAGAGAAAACATCGCACCAAATAATATATTTTTGGTAAAGAATTTTTCTAAAAGAAAAAAATAAGCTGTTTTCATCGTTGATGTGTACCTACTCTTTTAAATGAAAATGGACCTCGTCATTCATTATCGATTAATATTGCAGAAATTTCGATGATTTGTCATTCACTTAAACATAAAACCTCAAAGAGTTTCATAATCATTTGAATTTCTAAGCACTTCTTTACCTGTAAAAAAAATGAAATGAACATTTCAAAACCCTCCAATCTTTCAACGGCCACGTCCGAGTTTGAATTCCCGTAAACAACGACACAAAATTGATCCAAAAACCTATTTCAATTTACAAAAGTTTTCATCCATTTAGCGATTTGTTTGTCGAAGAAGACCGTACGTAGAAAGAACATCAAAAGATGTTATATTTCGGCCACCGAACTGTTAACGTTCGTAACGCAGAAGACGCAGGAAACACACGCCGCGGACGCGCATCGAATTGTCAATCAATTCCCAGAAAATAAATACACGTTTTTTTCTTATATTCCACTTCGTGCGTTGGGTACGTAGAGAGCATTACCGATTCGGTTCAGGGAATTTTATCCGAACGTAATCTACGTACGTCGGTTACGTTCCGAACGAAATTTTATTCCGGGTGCATTTCGAACGCGCGACGCTGATTGGTCGGACGGCGCGATGCCCGACGCTGATTGGTCGATTCGAATTCGATTGAAATGAATAAACAAAAAGAAACGAACGTCGATGCTTAACTGGATAATTCGATGAAAAGTGAACGGTTCATTTTTACGAGGTGATAGATTCGGTTATTTTAAAACGGAACGCAGGGTCGTTACGGATTAATAAATAAATGGTTGAAGTTTGTTTTTGAAATGAAATGTTTGAATTTTTTGATTTGTGACACCTGTATTTATCGATTTGGTGAGTTTTATAGGCGAATTTATTTCAATGTGTCCGAAATAAGTTTATCGATTGCGTTAAAAATAAAAATATTCTGCATTTTTGAATACGAAAATTAATTAAAAAAAAAACAAGGGTATTTTTGATAAATTTTCACGTTCAAGTCATGTGGTATACAATCTAATCTTTATGATAATTGAGTCACTTTATGCATAATTGATTTGAAACTATTCCTAAAAACAAATTTCAAATTCTAATTTAGCCCCAATTCTAATCACGACAAATAAAACTTCCAAAGTTCTTCTTCAACAACATATAACATCTGTACAAACCTCCATATCTATATTATTATTATTAATATGAAAGCTTTTCTGTCTAATTTTTGACCTTTATATGCAATAAATAAAGCATCCACCTCACTCAACTCCATCAGTTATCTTAAAAAATAATCCGAAGTGGAATAGTCCAGATTTGAGGCTCAAAAACTGTGGAATATGCATAACATCGAAACAAAAACACGACACCAAAAACTCCATTAAAAATAATACCCACACTAACAAATTACAAAAGAGTACATAACCTAACACTGAACAATTACGAAATTGAATCGAACACTATAAAAAAAAATCAAAAATCCATCGTTTTTAATACGATTTAATCGCCCGCGCCGACAATGGACAATCGCAGATACGGATCTCCGGAGTGCCACCAAAAACGGCGATTGAGTTATTATTCGACGTCGAAAGCGTTCTTTGCTGAAACAAAAATTCAGATACGATCCCGTACGTGTGTATGATATATAAAGTGCGATACAATGAGATCGTACGTGTCGCAAGAAACGTGGGAAATACCGCGAAGCGTTTCACACGCGACTCGTTCACCGGAAAACGCTCTTCTGATTGTTGAGTGCGAACGTTGCACTGTAAAAACGTAATGTGTCTGTCTTTTAAGTCAATGTCGGGGGTATTGCGTTTCGGATTTGACTATGTCGAAAAAATGGTTACGAGTGAAAAGGTTTTTGTGTCTCGGTGGAATTAAATTTCGATTCGTTTTTGTTTTTTTGTGAAGGGAAAAACGTTGAGGAAATCTGGAAACGATTCTCTTCTGTGCGTAGAAACAATCGAATCGCATGGACAAAGATGAAAGTCTCGAATAAAAAAAGTCATATGAATATCAATGGTTCATTGAATTCGTTGAAAGTCGTCGAATCATTTGAGTGATATGCAGTGAGATCAGTGAACGAATGCGATCATATTTGGTAAAAGATGGTTTTAGTTTTTAAATTTATTGAAAGTTATCGCTTAAATAAATCCCAAAAAGAAAAAAAAATTGTATATTCATTAAAAAAATTACTACACTTTAGATTGATTTGAATAGTTTGTGGATACAATATTATAAAATTAAATTTATACCCAAAATATTATTTCACTTAATAAAAGCACTACTTCAACGATCAATTACATAAGCTCATAACTCAACCCCGATTCCACGAAAACCTCAGAATAGCACAAATCAAAACACAAACGAAAACGATCAACAACTCTCATCCCTACATAATTCACCCCCAACAAACAAAATCCAGTTAATATCGGACACAAAGTGAGACAATACCCGAAAAGACAACGGTCCCATACACGTCCGGCCAAACATTCTTCGCTGTTGGCATTAGTTGAAGCATACACACACACATACACACACCTCGAGCAAACAGACAGACGGACAGACATTCCCCAAACAAAACGAAACAGTTTCGCTTCTGAAACACACAAATCCGACTTTTATCGGCCAAAGAAACCGTTTGGCCGCCGGCACGTTTTCTCTCCTCCGACGCCCTTTTGGGGAAAACCGGCAAACGTGACAAGAGGCTTTTGCTGAAAGGCTGAAGACAAAGGGTGTCAAAGATGGCCGCTGTTGTATGCGAATGTTGTGTGGTCGAAGTTTTTGCGATTGATGCGGTCCCTGCGAAAATGCGCAGTGTTGAATTTTTTAATTTTTCAACAGTCGGTTTGGTATTGAAGAGGTTTTTTTCAGGTCCTATCTAGAAGTAATTATTATGGTGGTATCAGTTTTTGCGATCGTTGTTGGTGAAATATTGGTTTGTTATTGAATAAAATTCATAAGCTGATGTGAGATTAGATCGTTGAAGTACGATTAAGGTTTTTTTAATGATTGCGTTAAGAAGTTTAAAAGGTCGAATTAATTTTAAATGAAATTGAAAAAGAGCTTTTTTTAAATTGTGATTATTCGAATACAAAACATTTTTTTTTGTAAAACGAATTAAATACATTAATTTTTTTTTATAAAATCACCATGGAGATCAAAGTTTGAGTTGTAATAGCAATTATTATGATTGAGATTAATGAATAATTGAAAAAAAAACGTTGAAATGATTTTAGAAAAGTTAACTAACTTTTATACATTTAAATTTCAATCAAGTGTTGGATTAATGCCTCATTTTCATTTCGAAACCTAGTTAAATTTTTGAGTTTAGTTTCACCTGAATATCACCTGAGATTCTTTTGAAAGACTTTTCATCTCACTTTCATAAAAGCTCACTTATTTTTTCAGAAAGGTACGTTTATAAAAAAAAAAACTCGAATTCCATACAAACGTAAGATTTTTCCACCGAAAAATCGAAATTAAAAATACGCGTACATAAATCGCCGTCGAATGCGCCATACATTTTTTCCTCACAAACCACCGCTCGAAAAGCCTCTGGAAAACGGAGCAGACAAACCTGCCGATACACATTTTTCACTCTGAAAAAAAAAATGAAATAAAACGAATGAAAGGAGCGCGTTCGATGAGTGATAGTGTATCTGGAGGGCGATAAAAGTTGCGCGCGGAAAAAGCCGGGTGAGCAATGACGTTTTTCCTGTTGCTTTTAGCTAGGAAAGTTAAAAACGTTTTGAAAAACAAGATTTTAAACGGCGATACTCGGAAAATATGGCGCGGGCCCCTTTTCCGCAGACGTTGAAATATCGGCGGTTCGAATACGACTAAATATAAAATGATCGCGAGTCTTCGGCGGCTTGTTTTCTGCCTTTTTTGACGATAAAGTGTCTCGGTGGATTTATAGTTTTCCGTGTTTAATCTAATGGTTTCGAAGTCGTGTTTTATTGTGGATTGATACCGCCCCGCTAAGTATAGAATGGAATAATTATATGTTTGTTTCGCGTGTTTATAAATTTTATACGTAGATCGGACAAAGAAGTTGTGCAGGACGTGTCTTCGTATAAATTTTGGCACGGTATATTTTTATCTGACCTTTACGAGGGAAAAGGGAAAATTGAGTACGAAGTTATCCAATTAAAGTAAAAAAAAAAATCGAAATAAAAAGACAATTTCAACTCATGAACCGAATGTAGATAGACACAATTATCTACTTCAATTAAAATTTAAACATTGAATAGACTAAACGAAAAAAATTACATAATTTATTAAAGAAATACTTTAATATCCAACGTTAAAGTTAACCGGCATTAAATTATCAACTACAAAAGGTAATCTTTAAATAAGACCTTCATCCCTTTTTTTAGCACCTTCCCCAAGACGACAATGAAAAATCACATCTTAACGATTCTCAAAAGACTCATATAGATCAAATTCATCAAATTGACCATTACGTTGGGCCAAAAACAACAAAGAAAAACCCATTAAACGCCTCAGGGATGCGACGAGACGCATTCGTTCCGACGTCAATCTCGCAACAAACTACACGTCATACACCCATATATACAACGCAAGCTAGAACTACAAAAAATAATACATATGAATAAATGGGCCAAATAAATAATATCCATTAGGAATGACAGCGGAATAAATACGGGCCTCCGAAAATCGAAACATCAATCAACCCATAAAACGATAGCCGCTAAACGTCCGTGCTGGAAGATTCGTCGTTGATTCGAAAATTATACGAACGAAATATAATATAATTTATAATAGGAATTCCGGGGATGCATTTCGATGGCGTTAATGCGTTTTTGAAAAAGCCGAAATGAAAAATATAAATCACGGCGCGCATTTGCATATCATATTGCGCAACCGACGGGTCAAAGTGTTAATGTAACGTTACCAGTGTACGCTTTTGTTGGCTGAGTGAAAATTTACAATGTCAAAACTGCATAGTAAATGCATAATTATGCACCTACTTTCATATTCAAACGGACGTACGTACTATGGATACGAATTGTTAGCAAAAGTGAAACAATGAATTAGATATTGTGCTAATCGGGATATATATTTTTGAGTTCAAAATTAATGTTTGCGCTTGTATAGAAACAACATTGCGAATGTGTATTATTTCCGTTCTTTGATAACTATTGTGCTGCGAACCCTTTCGTAGCCGGGTCAAAGGAAATGATGCCCAGCTCTTACAACTATTGAAAACTTAATCTATTTTAACACGACAAGGAGGATCTTTGTTGAATTTTATACAAAACAATCTTCATTAACACGTATATTATTTAAATAAAATTTCTACCTGAATAAACGTTCAGTACTGAACGCGACACGCGAACTCATCCGTACAGAATATCAATAAAGTAAAAATCAGACAGGGAAACTCTTCATGTCTGTTATTTGTGCGGGTTGCCAAGGGACAGTAACGCAACCCTACTAATTTCAAACACGAACCTTCATGAATCAAACATAAAGTGTTTGAAAAACTTCTGAAAATTGATTCATACCAACCTGAAACGGCGCGATTACGCAACCGAGCCGACCCGTCGAAAACAATTATTCGTTCCCGAGAAGAAAAACGACCAAGAAATCCTCGAAAACCCTTAAAAGGAATAACTTAGCAAGATTCAAAAATAATGAAACCCCACCTTACATAGGCCGTAGAGCGCGCAACAGGCGCCAAGTCAAAGCGAAAGCTTTTACGCGATAATAAAAAGGATAAACTCGTAAGAGACGCTTCCGAACACATCCGCGAACACGAAAGAAAAACATGAAAAAAAAAAAACCGACGCGTTAAATCCTCACGAATCCGGAAAAGGGCTTAATTATTGCGGAGACGTTGGCGGTTAATGTACCGAGAGAGATTGTGCGTAGCGGTGTCGCGTTATTTATCGAATTTTTCCCCAAATTAAAATATTTCGCATATTTTTCACAATGGCCCCGTAGAGCATGAGCAATTTCGCTTCATTACCATAATGCAAATTGTTTCGTTTCGCTCTGGATGCGTCTTTTTCAGAGCTCTTGGGCGCATCTGTGTGCGGAAGCCGAACGAGCACGACACTCTTGGAAACGTATTAAATATTCATAATAACACATATCGTAATACCATATTATCATGGAATCGCATGAAATATTTCAGAGTTTCCGACGGCTCATCCGCCGCACCGAAATCCGCAATAGTGTGACAATAGATCGAAAAAATATGACTTTTTATTGAAAGGTACAGGAGTATGAAGGTGGAGAAGAAGTGACTCACACGTTAGAGGAATTTCAGAGGGGCTCCTTCTATTTTGAGGTTTGATCCCCGTACCGAAGCCGAGAACAAATAAACGAAATCATTTACATAAAGCTTACAGATCCCCCTGTCAAGCGATGAGACGAAGACGACAGGCGGGTAAGAGGATGGGCCACATTTTTGGACAAAAGTCAGGCACACCTCGCACAAAATGCCACCGTTGAAACATTCTGAATGGCTTCACCATCTGTCACAACGGTGCCAACGAAACAGGGCTGAGGAACTCGAGTAGTACACTTCAAAATGGAAATTCTTAATCAACAATGTGTCTTTAAAATATTGAGCTTTTCAAATTACGAGATTGCTCCATACTGAACATGGCTTACGAACGACGCCATTAAACGTATTATCACATAGAGGCGTATAAAAATGATGCCCATTAGAAAATTATTCGCGGTTTATAATCGAAATTTTATGCTAAATCATTATCGGAGATTGGCCAGCAAAATTCAAAGGTTAAACAAAACGGTGCAATTACGTAGAAATTAATAACATTTCTCGTAATTTCGCAATAAAATATCATATTATTATCGGTGTCGAAGCCGAAATTAACTTCCCCCAAAAAAGTGGTTCTTTCTCGAGTCCAAGTACAAATTGTCACGAATGAGATTTACTTACGAAAAAAACCAGTATGAAGTTTCGAAGTCGGAAAAGTACGAATTACGGAGCGATTAAACGGTTTCAAATTTGGGGTAAAGAAGTGGTTTTGACACGTGTGCCAAATATTACTGAACGAACGGTCCATTTTCTATAATAACGATCAACTGTATGTGCAAATTCGCTATATAAAAATAGTTTTTTGTGCGGTTGTTTAATATGGTAATTAGATGGAGTATCGATTTAGCGAAGTTAATATCCGACAAACAAACCAGTTGTAGATTACGATTATAGTTATCTTGAGGTATTTTCATCTCGGATGCTTATTTTTTTCATTATAAAATTCTACTGCCTATAATCCTGCTACAAATATGCAGCTGTTCAAGTTAAAATTATAGTATACGGCCGTAAGTAAAATGGTTGTATAATGCGTTAACGAATTAATTGGAATGCTATTTGGTGCAGGGCAAATTGAATTGGAACGAAAATAAATTCGTTGAAAAAGCGTCTTCGTTTTACGTAGGATTAAATGTCGATAGTGATGCTCATACGAAAAGACAATAAATTTGAGGATTTGCAACTAATTTATGACCCTAAATAGAGAAAATCGAACGTTCGCGAACGTTGAAAAGAAAACGTATGGAGAGATAAGAGTTATAGCTCTAGATTATTCGGTTGACATAGAGAGACCAGTTACCGAAATAAAGAAAAATTAGAAATTAGCAATTGTAAAATCTATCCACTTGACAAAATATATATTATAGTTGGTTTATTGAACGTTTCATAAACGAAACTCATATCATTTTGAATAAAAAATGGAGGTCACTTGTTTATGCTTTTGACGGAAGAAAAGATTGGGTACCGAATAAAAATAGTCGACGTGCTTTATATTGAAAATTGCATAAAAATAACCAGTGACATATATACACACACTTGCAAATATCATTAAATTATTGCAATCAATTATCGAATTCGAATTCCATTTCAATTAATCATGAAAATTAACATTTATGAAATGAACATATCATAAAACATTCAAGACAATAGACCGTTCATATACATTTACAAAAAATCAACCACACTCTCGAACAAACTTTGATTGGCAACATAGAATTGCAGATAACGATCACAACATTGCCCTAGAAAACGGACATCAAACACAAAAACCACTCTAAAACAAAATCTATCAACGACAAAAACGAACGAACGTCGACACTTTCTTCAACATCCACGCCTCCCGAGAAGGCCATTGTTAATTCAACATTCTCTACAATCCTCTATATATAATTTGTGTGTGTGCCTGTCAGTTTGTTCGTTCGATGACGCTCGCGATTTCAAAACGACGCGTCGATATGATAATTTTTTTTGCGTCTGTAAATGTAATGAAAATTATTCTAATATGGTCTTTATGCGTATATACTTAACGTCTATAATACCATGCTTATGATAAAATTGTACAAAACGTGGACGACATATACGTATCTATTGATTTATGTAATAGGGAATAGCGTATCTACTATTCGTTCAAATTTGTAAAAAAAGTGTCGATTGGCTGCATGTTTGTTGAGAAAGCGTCTCTATTGACTTATGCAATACGTCGATAATTGCGCAGTGGAAAACATATTTGAATCCCCTATATAATCACGGATGATAGATTTCTGTGTTTGTTTGTATGCTGAGGCTCTCGTTTTATCGTTCCAATTTAGCCTGTATTCCGTTTGAGTATAACGGCTATAATCGCTACAAGAGAACAGCTATAACGCGAGCTCCGAATTTAGCCTTTATGGTCATTACAATAACGGCTATAATCTTATATTCTGGAAACATTTCGCAAGACCACGGTTATAAAATACGTTTGCACATATTAAATTTTTGTTTTATCACATCACGCAACGGCACGGTTATAAAATAATTTCACACAAACACATTCAATTTTTATTTCATTACGCAACAGCATAGTTATCAATTCACAACCGACGTCATTAACATCGAACCTATACACTATTCGCATCACAATAGCCAATCCGACAACCAAACCACGATCGATCAACGAAAACCGAATCCCTAAAAAAATAAAAAATCATCGAACCGGAGAGTGTCGGCAATTTCGCCAACGTCCGCGGCTCTCGCGAAGGCCGTTCAGCATTCCTTGCAGCGGTCATTTCCTGTCTTTGTCCTCAACGGAGAACGAGAGAAGCACGTTAACTCGGCTCATAATGGCCACTGGTAGGTGGTGCACGCTCTCGGGTATATTTCTTATACGTTCGTTGTACGTGCACATGCCGGAGACCCGGTTGACGGGACTGCAACTCTCGTGTACGTATAAAACGATCCACTGATACATTCGAGCGATCCGACACTAATACAGGTGTGGCAGTCAACGACTCGGAGGTTCTGTGCGAGGAGTCACTAGCTGGTTTCCTTGACATATTTTGGCGAACTTGTCCCTCGGAGTTAGTCGCCGAGTCGTTTGCTGTGGGTGATCATCGTCGTGTTTCTATTATGCGTGGTAAATTGATGATTTTTAAGCTGTAAATGGATGTTCGTTTATAATTGTTAAGTGTTTTAATTTGATTCGATACGAGGTTGGCTCTTGGATACGGTATATAGCCTAGACCCCCAATATTTGATGGGGAGACCTGATGATGATGAAGTGTTTTAATTAATTTAAAAAAAATATTCGCAACGATAATATTGATTGAATTATTATGAATAAAAACTTTTTTTTAATTAAATTTCGGCATATCTTGTATTATCATTTATGCAAATTATTATTGCTCAATTAATAGTTCGTCAACCTTTAACATTTTCGAAGCTTTCCCACATGTTATAAATATAAAACGTGCTTTATTACGTCACAGATATAAATGAGAATGATAGTGCAACTAACATGACAGGTCTCACATCTATCGACAGGAATGTATGTAATAGTTATAAAACGAATATCACAAGTTGGAAGACATTGTGAACCGCGGATGATTTTCGTATGAGTAATCCGACATTTTATAAAGTCCGCTCACCTGGTCGAACGGTCATTTTCGAAACTCAACCGAGATGACGTCACAAAGGTTCTTTGACAGAAACGAAAGCAATCGCCCGAAGGCTACGAAACCTTTTCCATGTTTCACGGACAATATACAGAAGAAAAAAGCTATAAAAGAGCCGTGTTTATGAGGCTTCTTACGCGTGCATTATTGCTGGTTTTATTGTGCGCGAGATTAATCGACATTGTTCTATGTGGGACGCATGAAGCCTTCGTTCGATTCATATGAACGAAAATATGAACGGAATTATATCGATAATGTGACGTTTCGCTATTAATCGTTCGCATGGAAAAGGCAAATAAGCTTTTGTGCATTGTACGGGAGCTTTCGAGCATTGTTCGAACGATAGTCGCGAAACTTTTGTTTGTCGTGTGTTCGAAACTTTGCACAATTATCAGTCCGCTGACGCGACGTTGGGAACTAATGTAGTTGTTCAAATGTCGAATCGTATTGAATAATAATGGACGAAACGGCAAGTGCATTGCGAAAACAAAATGGACGAAAAAGTTGCGAACTAAATTGATACAAAGCTCGCACAATAAATACTATTAGAAGAGGGGGCGTGCAAAAGTGTCGCCGAAACACATTGTTTTCCAATTTTTATTGCCGGCCATAAATATGAAATTTTCCCCAACACCGACTACTGTATATAAAAAAACAACATCGAACACATAAAAAATTTCGATACCTAATTTATAAGCGATGAAACGCTCCATACATAAAACGAACCCATACTCAAAATTTCAAACAAATAATAACATTCAAAAAAACATCACACATTTCAACATCATTTTAAAAAATCGACATTTCGACTATCAATCGATACGATTGATACTTCAGTCGAAGCACAGACAGCAACGGCAATAAAATCGCTGTCCGTTAGCATTAAATAATACGCGAAAAGAATTTCGATTAAGGGGAACGAGGCGAAAGTTCTTCGGGGTTACTTTGGACGGGCTCGTAAAAAGGAAGTTGCCGAATCCCTCGGCCCATCCCACGGGAAAAATGTCCGGATTATTTCCTTCTGCCCATAACCACATGTCGATATCCACTTTTCGCATTGTCGATGATGAAAAATGGGCAGACCGTTGTTTGTCCGATGACCTCTCTCTTCGGTGTGGCCTCGATATCTTTCCATCTGATGCTGCATTGGATTTGCAAGGCGAAGGTTCGGATAAGAATACCGCTATGCTATTTTTTTAATAGGTATTTTCGTCTAATTAATCGAAGAGAACGGTACAATCGACAGTACGAAAACGCCATATGTAGATATTAATTTATTAAATTTAACTCTGTAAATATTGTTCGGTTTACAATGGAGTATTGTATGCGTGTGGGCGAAACGGATATTAGCACATTATGATACAAAGCCAAACAATGAATCACATTTTAGTATGAAAGCAATCAAGTATTAATGAACGACGTACTCCATTTTATTAATTACGGAAGGATAAAATTTATAAATAAATACGGAGAAATTTTTCGCATTTGCTTTTATGACAGCATTAAAAATGTACACACAAGGGAATGTTAGTATGAAGGAACAACAAAACCGACCACCATAAATCAACGCGATATCGATCGAAATAAATGTCAATTTCATGAGAAATTACCATAAAAATAACTTTCGATAGTTGTGAGCTATTTAACAATGCGATGACAGTGATGTTAGGCCTCCATTATCATCGACATCGATTATCATCAAGCTAATTTTTTTGGTATGGCCAAAATGCGATCTATCCATTTCGGTGTAACGTATTCGAAACGATAATACTTTTACGAGCAGAATGTCTTTAATAATATATCGAATAATAAATTATTTCGTGAATATGTAACGGTATGTGCGCAATTTTTTGTTCCAGCAAGTGTTACATAATTTATTAGTTACAATCCTTTATTCAATAAAAATACGAATATCGTTACGATAAAATACACTTCTAATCTGAATATAATTTAAAACGAGTTATATTTGAATTAAAAATGAATCGTCGTAGTGGAATGTGTGAAAATCCAACATCCGTCACAGAAGTCAACGCATAACTGGTTCGACACCTACCAGAATAATAAAATGAGAATTAGAATTACCGTTGATAAAAAATGTGACAATCATCAAATATACTTCAATTGAATTTAACTTTTTTTTTATCAATATAGTTAAAAATAAAAACAACTCATTGAAACTTCGACACACTAATAACACGACTAAACAAAGAAAACTCAATCTCAATTTAATTTTTTATAATAAATACTATATCGAAAAACCATCCATAGCACCATACACATTCGAACAAAAGAATTTGGCAACACATTCAGCTTAACAGTTAAACTCGTTGCATAATGTTCACGGGTTGAGGCAGTTACAACGACCTCGTCGTCATCGATGCATCAAACACCCGACCTGAGCAGATTCGAGATCCACCACAAGACCGGTTCTTCAAGATCCCTTATATCTCGACACGATAGAAGAAAAAGAGGCAGGCGGCCAACAAAAAAAGTAGACGGTAAAAAGAAGTCGATTCGCATATGGACTTTTCTCATCCGAACTGCTCCCGAGTTGAGAAACGAAAAAGGTATTCTGTACGGGAAGCTTCAAAGCTCGCAATCTTCATGGGATGTTTCGCGATTGATTAATGTTAATTTGTTGATGTTGTTGTAAACAATAAGGATTGAGATCGAATTCGACGTTGAAATTGAACGCTTTCCAAGTTCGAAAGTGCAAGTTTTGATTCGTCACACCGTACGCGAGCTTCTAGGATGCTTTTGGAAGTTGCGAGCTTTTCGTACTTGGACAAAGGTATGTACACATGCCTCTGGCCATTATCAATTCATCGGTCAAACTTTTGCTCGATCCGACGTGGTCCCGTGGTGCAAAATTTCATTGTTTATGTATGGACAAATTTTAAACTATGTTCCCAGAGTTTGCACAGCTTTCGACGATTGTACCTTGTTCTGAATCTTGGTTTTTTTTCGATCGAGTTTAATTCAAGTTCCGCCATCCTTTTACCTTTTTCATACAGACTAAATATTCAAACACTAGAATAAAAAAAAACTGTGATGATTCATCAATAATATTAAAGACTTTCACCGGGTGATAAATCACAATTGGTTAATTACGATGATAATATTTCACAAATTGATTCAATTCCGATCGAAAAAAAAAAGATCATATATAAAACTTACGCAATAAACTCGGAACAATCGATTATCAAATGACACAGGGCATCTTCCGGGAAGCAAAGGTCCCCGATTCCCGGAAGGGATAATTATGCGAAGTTCATAAAACGAATGCGCGTCCCTTGATCACTTGAGTCCACAAATTTCGGGAACGAAAACGAAATACGGTCAAGGGTCGGCACATTAAAGCTCGCTGTGCGAATATTCGCGTAATTCGCGTAAAAGGCACCGAAAATAAAACGAGCCTTCGATGTGTCGTAACCCCGCGGTGTTTCGGCGTTTTGAAATTTGCGAAATGGACACAGGTGACATGTGGAAAAAAAAATATTCGAAAAAAAACCGGGGCGTCGTATTATTCAATATTTTATAACAATAACCTGATTCGTGCGGGCATTTCGTAATGTATAGAAAGTGATATGTGTGGGTTTAATGAATTTGTGTTGGGATCTGATAAATTCGAATTGAAAAGCACTTTTCTATAATGAGGTGTCAGCGGAATCGTTTCGATATTGACGCACAATTTCGACGGTGAAATTTCGAATTTCGACTCTTGACGTTCGTATAATACAAATTAAATAAAATCGGACTTTTCGGCGGGTGAAAAAACGACGCCGATACATCGTGAATTTGTGTATTCGAGATCAATTTTACGGAGCATAATTTATTATATTTTGCATAATTATTTTCCGATACGGCTTTCCGCGAAAGTTCAACAACGGACCGAGTTGACACGCGAGGGAATTCGGAAACTTCCAACGGTAACGAACCTTTCGAAAATTTCGGACGCCATTTTGTATGGAATGAAAGAAATCAAAGAGGAGTCGGCTCCTTTTGTGTCGAAATCATTATGAAGTTTGGAACAATTCAAAATTAAAATCAACAGGTTTGAATTTGTATTGTAATTTGATTAATTTTTGCGATATTATACATATTTTACTCGTTCCGTGACTGTAAAATGTTATAAAAAAATAATAAGAGTTATTAAATTATACATTTGACGTTTTAAAAATTTCAACAAGTACTTATAATTATTAAACATTGCTGTTTTTTTTTAAATTTGTATTATTTAATAATAATCTGTGCGAATAACCAAAATAATTTGAATTCAATTATGTATGCACAATTAAACAAACATGCAATCGTTAAGTGAAACTGATTTCAAACAAATTTCGAATTCTATGCAAATTAACTCTTTACATAAATCAAAATTTGCCGCACACAAAAAACCTCAAATAAAAAACTATTGAACTCAAGTTTAAAGTCCATCAACGTACAACAAACAAATGATTCAACACGGTCAGAAACACAGAAACATTTTTTATACATATTAACAAAACTAGTTGTAAAATCTAAAACTAGCATCTGTCAATTCTTTCCATTGAATCGATCCTACCTGTATAATTCTAGGATGACCAAAAAAAATGTATACCTGAATTAGAAGAGCAGGGAACAATCAAAACGGAGACGGCCAACAGGAATCCGAATAATCTACTCCTGAATTGGGTCCCCTTGCTGAACTTCGACGAAACTTCCATTGTCGAAGAGTGGATGAAATTAGAACTTGTCCTTAAACTCGAACCGCCCATCGTCCTTTTCAATAACACTATTTTGTATATCCTAATTTGAAAGCGCGAGATCCATCGACATCATCATACGTCTTTGAACACTAATCACATTATTTCGAACTGAAATCTGAACGAATTGCACTTTATTTTGGGATTCAGATGAGTTTTTTTTTTTAAGGATTCGAAGATCGTGTGTGCGTTTTTTTTTAATGCTAATTTTGGTGATCGCGAAGCGTGAGAACGTTCAAAAGTATTGAAGTTCTCGTTGCGCCATTGCTTTGATGTTTTACAATATGATTTGCATAAATGTGAATCTTGAATCTTATTTGTAAATACGTATGAAATTTGTTTATCAATTAAATTAAGGCTAATCATTTACTTTTAAAATAATTTATGTATTTTAACTTGAATATAAATGCATTATAGGTGCGTAAATTAGGTTTTTTATAAAATGAATTTCGTGTGTAGTTTGGAGGTTAGATTTATCAATTTTTAATCATATTTTAACGACTTTCTAGTTTATACATTATACAGTAGCTTTTTTTTGTCGTCCGAACTGTTAGAACGTGCATTTTTAAACGATCTAAGGAAAAATAATTTATAAAAACTGTCAAATTTAACCTCCCTGCAATAAATACGCACACGTACAAACTACGCGCGAAATTCGTTAAGAAACATAACCAGCGCACTAAATAACATGATGCATTTTAGCATTACCGATAAATAATTTACACACTAAAGTAAAGGATTATCAATCAAATCAAGTTGTAAATGTGAAGATGTTTTATCCGTATCAGAAATTATCAGTCGATAAAATGAGTCGAGTATTCGTATAGAAAGATAATATTAACAAATTTACTGATTGATTTTAAATAAAATTTAAACGAAGCAATGAGTCATCTTTAACGTTCACATCCCGAGCAAACTTCCAGGAAACTTTCGAACGATCGCGCGCACTTTACGCCCAAACAACGGCATTTTTTCGCACAATTTCTCATCGCGCGACTTCCGCGGCCGCACGTGAACCACAACGTTAAACGGAACGTAACAGAAATTACGTAAAGAACACACACACACGACCGTCGCCCGACACAAGGAGGACACTCGGCCGAAACGCACACTCGACGACCGGTATGGCGTCCACCTGAGAGAAGCGAGGCGAGCGGGGACCGTTGCCAGGAGTCGGGCCACAACAACACACCTGCCTTGATCCGCTCGGCGCTCGTTAACACTGCGCGGCCCGCGCTCGTCCTCGGCGCTATCCTGCCGAGGATGTCCTGGAGGATGGCCGGGATGGGGTCGCGGGGGTGTTCGGTGCCCGGAAAAAGTTTGGGAGTCGGTTTCGAGAAGCGCGCGACCGCGCCGCTGCACCTTCGTATGCGAACTGAGCGGTCGAGCGAGTTTGTTCGTCGAGTGCGGTTATGTTGGTTCGTATTTCGAGCGGTTGGGCGGGTTCGCGTGGCGGCATCTGTTGGTGGGTTTTGATATTAGTTGGTTTTTTTGGTGGTTTGGGAAATGGGTGTTTGGTTTGTTTTTTGACTAGCGGATTGTATTCGGCGTTCGAGATTTGTTCGTATGAATGAAAAATGTAATTAAAAATGCGAAAAGTAGTATAGAATATAATAAAAAAAAACCCCTATCCCGTATATATAATATCCCCTATCCCCTATATATAATAGTGGAAATCTGTCTGTCTGCCCGTCTGTGTATCTGTGTCGATGACGCTCGCGACTCTTATATTCTGGAGACATTTCGCGAGGGCACGGTTTTAAAATATGTTTGCATATACAGGTAGTCCTCGATTTACGACGGTTCGCACTTACGACCGAAAAAAATAATATAATATATTTTTTAATTAATTATTTTTTTTAAATTGAATG
>JAOXNN020000013.1:2275384-2285730 GCA_028571205.2 Hydropsyche betteni
TGATTTTGGGGAATTTTGCGTATGACGTTCGCTTGTGTGGTTTGTTTGGTTCGATTCTTCTTTGTATGGCGTTTGAGAATACGTGACGTTTGTTCGCTTGCCGTTTATTGATGCAACGTTCGAAATGTATATTTTGCCTTTTTTCGTACGTTCAGTTGGTCATTTTTGTAAAATTATTGTTTTAATCCATAAAACAGTATGAATTATAAAATAAAAATCTATATTTTTCAATGATTTTCATTAAAATAATATTTCACATGTCACTCAGTTTAAAAAATTAATTTGGGTTTAGAATACTATAATTGTATAGATAAAGATTGTACAAAATTTCTGCATGGCGCAATTTAGATCCATACTTTGAATTTTTAGTTGTTTTTTCGGTATGTTATATATGGTTCGGTGACGAATAAACACACGATAGTCAAAAACATAAAAATTTAACACAACAGTTAAAAATTGTACGCAATATATAAAAAAACTTGATATTTCTGTATCGTCATTCTTTATAATGAAATTTTCGATATTATTGAACACATGATAGTTGAATACCTAAAAATTTAATACGACAGTTGAACGCAATATGTAAAATAAGCTTAAAATTTCTACATCGTCATATATAATGAAACTTTTGAAATTATTATTTGGATATCAAAAAAATGATTCAATATTGTTTCACCGAGTAACAAACATTTAAATATAATCTGATAAATACACGTCTATTCGTTTTAATACATACATAAATTAATATGGGCATGTGATTGTTTATCATGGTATTGATAATTTAAATTAATTCACACTCAATTTGTATCTGCTTCAGATAAACTGCCAGCAAAATGAGTGATTCGTGTGATAGTCCTTCGGAGAGCACTCCTGACGTAAGTTTTATTGTTATTTTATAATTTTCAATTTAGATTATGCATTTCAAAAAATTATAATAGGTTTATTATAATATTTTTTATTGTCATCAAAAAAATAAAGAATAAAATTTGCATTACTGATTCCCACCTTTATATTGAGTTTATATTTTTAATGGGTTATTTTTTTATGTAGTTTGGGATCATTACTTCAATTATTTCTTAAATACTTTTTCATATAAAATAAATTTTATTTGAACATTTCAGCCACGAGAACTTGAAAAAATTGAAGAAGCTAAGCTCAAAGCTAAATTTCCTGCAGCCGTCCTCGGAAGAGCTGGTGGTCCAGGAGGGCACACAGCATTTTTACAAAAAAGACTCGCCAAGGGGGTTAGATTTCGAAACAAAATCAGAATCCAACCATGTTCAGATAGCAAAACCGGAAAACTGACATTTTTTTCCCTTTTCAGCAAAAATATTTCGATTCCGGAGATTATCAAATGGCCAAACAAAGGCCAGGAGGCGTGGGCGGCCCTTTCAAAACGACCTCGGTTCCCAAAGTGCCGACCGGAGACACAATACCTACTCCCGAAACTGTTCCAATAAGAAAGACGTCCATAATTCAACCGAAGTTCACCACGTCGAGTCAAACGTCTTAGCCCATTAAGATCGCTTGTCAACATACCTACACATTGGCTTAGGTTTAAAAAAATTCGGTATTTTATTATATGATTTGAACAATCTTTTGGTTTTGTAATATTTTGAGTTGCATATTGTGAAAATTTCTTTCGAAACAAATGGATGATGTTGTAATGTCTTGAAAATATTACTTTTCATTTTTAATTGTATTCACAATAATAAAAAAATATATAATTTTTGTATTAAAGCAGTTTAGTTTCATTAAGTTTCGTACGTATACATTTTCGATTTTGAAAGATTAGATTGATCTGTGTCATATTTTAAGAATATGTTTAGGTATTTCTCAAAATGCAAATAAGCAATAATGCTTATTGTATATGCCGATATATTTTCCTATCGTATATTGTTTGAATTGCAACAGATTTTAATAATGTACGAAAACATGGACGAGGGTTGCATAATTTCTTTTTCTTTTTCATTGCAAGTGTTTCTGGGTATAGAGGTGGTTGTTATTTCACAATAGATGAATAGAGATAGTGTGTGTGTAGCTATATCACAATTCTATGTCTGATATGCAAAATTCTGAATAGCTTAGATACCACATATTCGTGCCACATAATTTACATTCAGGAAAAGTATATTTTGGTTTATTTAAGCGCAAGTAATAACAGGAATTATAATTTCTGCACTCTTCTCAGTTTGCATGTCTTTCTTTTTGAATCTTGGTTTTTTTTTTTAATATGCTTTTATGCAGCGTTTCCTAGTTATTAAAATGTTACTACTTATATTATAATATTTTACCTTTGATATCATAAAAAACTAAGGATATAATAAATTGTTGTTAAAATTAACCATTTCTTTTATTGATACTTTTATTGTTCTTTGAGCAATCCGTTTTAAAAACAATTACAAAACATATCATTTTATCTAAAAAATATAAAAATGTTAAATTAAATGGGTGATTGAAACAATTTTAGTGATCAACAATAATAAACAAATATTGTGTGATGTGTAAAAACAAACTTAAAACTTGATAAATTATATTATCAAACATCAACAAATTACACAATAAGTTAGTAAAATGAGATTCTATAACATGTTAAAAAAAATTGAGTGTGCTGATGTTATTTTTAAATGCTAATAGTTCAAAATTATGGCACTTGATCGATTCACGAGTAGTTATATCTCTCCTGAATCTGGAAATAAATAATTCATTTTAGTTGAACCGTTTCTTCAATATCGAAAAAAGCAAATAAAAAAAATTAACAACTTGGCGTCCAATGTATGTAATTAGGTGTTGCTGCAGCTTGATATTCTTGAACAAGATCATCTACAACTTCGCGTGAATGATCGAACTCATCAAGAGAGTCTTTAAACATAGGTTCTTTACGAAATACTTCAAGAAAAGCTTCTCGTTTACGTAATTTATCAAACTGTTGTAGACATCTATCAAACAACTGAAAAATATTGAACCAAAATTAATTTTTATAATAAAGTATATTTAAAAAAACATTGTCTAATCGTACCGATGATATGTTTGTATGATTCGCAAGTAGCAAACCGGAAACTTTGTGACTCGACTGCACGTAAGGAGATCTACGAGAAAGTGCCACTTGTATCGATGCTGGCCCCCATGGAATAAACTGAGCTAATTTTCTTTCTCGGATACGCTGAAGGGATTTGTGAACTTGTGAAGGGTCTACTTCTCCCTACAAAGAAGCCAAATCGAATATTAAATCAATATTTACACAATGATCGAACAATATTCAAATAACATACTTGAATTATATTAAGAATAGATATGTAACAATGTTGATTATTCCTATCGGGACTCAACGACACCATCATGTTTTTTGGCTGCAATAATCTTTGCATTACATCTAAAACGGTGGTTTTACGAATATTTGGCACCTAAAATTCAAAAAAGAGTCAAATTCAAGTTTAATTTTTTGAACCGAGCAGAAAATGAAATCTAACTGTATTGAGCTCGTGATCGGCGGTGAGCGGAGTATAACCCGTCATTAAAAAGTGCAGTCTCGGTGTAGGTATTAGTGGAGCGATGAGACTGATAAGATCATTATTCATATACGAAGGATATCTAGAAATGATTCATTAATGATTGAGTATCCGAAATCATTATTTCATTAAAGTATCTTTAGAATTTAAGGCATAAAACCTCAACGTAGCAGTACTGGCACTCATTATGGTAGAAACTAATGTGTTGATTTGTATGAAAGAAGGATTTTGTATATGCAATCTGTCAGTCGCTATCCTATTTAAAGCTGTGTTATCTAAGACCATCACACAGTCTGCACTTTCCGTTAATCGTTTCAATGTGAGTAAAGAGTTATATGGCTGCACTACGACGTCGCTAAAATAATTATTTCATATATAATATAAGTGTATGTTGAATTTGTTATCGAAAAATTGAATCGATTACCTGATTTCATCTAGGTTAGGAAATACACTGTACGTTTGTACAAGTTTCTTTGGAAATCGATCGGATAAGTGTTCTAAAATATATGAACCCATCCCTGAACCTGTGCCTCCAGCTATCGAATGACACAAAACAAAACCCTGAAATTCAAATTGGTCAAAAAAATTCACAGAATACATAAAAATAATAAATATATATAGAAAAAAAGACCTCCAAGTTATCACTCCCATCAGCTTCTCTGTTTATTATATCGAACACTTCTTCATTGAGCTTTTCACCTTGTGCAAATCCAGAAGCCCAGTTGTTACCGGCACCGCCTCCGTGCTTGGATAAATATACGTTTTCTGGATTGTACAACTGCAAATCGCCAAAATTTAGCAACGAAATGTGATATTTATTATAACTATTATAAATTATATACTTTGGCGTAAGGGGAATTCAGAATCGTATTGATAACTCGAGGCTCCAAATCCAATAGAACTGCTCTAGGGATATAATGATCGTCGTCGGCTTGGTAAAAAAACACATCTTTACGATCCGAACCAGCCGAGGCGAACTCTTCGAGGATTCCTTCAGGTGATATTCCATGTTCAGCACAAAGCTGTTTCCAAAATTCGAATCCAACTGAAAAGGAAATGTCAAACGTCCATCAAGAGAAGACATCAGTCAATAGTTTCGAAAAACAAAACGAACTTTGATTGCCGCATTGGCCCAGTTGAAGAGTTATCATCTCGCTCGGCATTTTGATTTAGTTTTAATGACCGCTCTAATAATATAAAGGTTAAATTAAAACCGAAATCGGCATCAAATTTTAAAACACAGGCCCACTGTCAACACACCCATTTGAATGAGACGCACACGCCGCGGCCTAAACGCGACTATTGCTGTCTGTAAACGGTCAGAAATGTATGTACATATAAGGGAATTTTGATTTCAGGGTTTGATTTGGGAAATAAATAAATGATCAGTGGTGGATTTACCTAAAGGTGGCGGAGGCTCTCATGTTAGGAGCTCAAATTAAAACCTCGTGCCTTCTACTTCATATTTCCGAGTTAAATGAACCAATTAGTGCTTCATAATTGAGTTAAATCACACTATTTCAAAGTTTTTAAGGGATTATGTTCTACATTCAATATTGTGTCATGTTTACTCATGTCGGTATGTGCCAGTGTCGCATGGACTAGTGTTTGGGAAAACGTCTGGAAACCATAAAATATGCATGTCTACTTCTTTTAGGTGGGATAACTTTAGGTACGTTTTCAACAATTCGTTTAAAAAACTGTTCATGTTCACTATTTTCATTGGCACATAAAGTATTACTCATTAATTTTATAATTTTCCATTTTAAAATTCACTACTTAGGTATTGTTAGTCATATTTTATAATAATACAATAAAAAATTCGCAGATTGTGCGCTTAAAACGGTGTAACTGTAACAGTTTCTGTTAGTGCAGTAATCCCCCCTATAACGTCAAGATAGGTTGGACGTTATAGGGAGGAATTAAGGAAATCAATAAATGGAACATTTTCATTTTTCTTTTTTTTTTTGACGTTTTTCCGAATTGATTGTATTGTTGATTGTTTTTTTTTTCCAAATTAAAAAATGTAAATGCGTTTAAAAAAATGACGTTATAGAGGGGACGCCACAGATATTATAGGGGTGGGGGGGGTTTTTATATGGGGGACGTTATAGGGGAGGATTATTGTATTGATATGCACTAGTGTCGTGTGTGCTAGCGTCATGTGTACTAGCGTCGTGTGTGCTAGCGTCGTGTGTGCTAGGGTCGTGTGTGCTAGCGTCGTGTGTGCAAATCTCATTTACGCAAACGTCTGATTACCGTCCGTTATACTAATATGCCAACTTATATAGCTTCTCTCTTAATTTTGTTTCGTTCCTTATACGTATTTGTATCATTACCTTTACCTTTCAAACGATATTTACAGAAAATTATAAATTATTATCATAATAACAAATTAAAATTAAAATAGAAATAATAACAATAAATCATATTTCCGAAAACTTTTCACTAGCAACCGACCGACAATGGTCAAAATAAATAACACATCGACAACTTTAGAAACGTCAAAAGCATGGTCAGTGCTGACAACGCTACGGCCACTTCCTTTTATTTCGGCGGCCCGGCCCCGTGAGTTGCGCCCGCTGCTGCTAAACGAATCGCAGGTAATCCCGCACGCGAACCGCTCATCCGACCCCCGAATCCACCGAAAACGTCTCGAATTCGCCTCCGCCATCTTCCCGAGCCTTTATTTCGCCTCGGCGCGCACACGTCGTGCCCGATCTCTCCCCGACGTGTATACTCGAACGGCAACTTTTGACACTTGTATCTGGTGTTTCGTTGCGTGTCGGCGTGTTTCTTGCCCGTTTTAGGTATTCGTTTGGATAAATTTAGTTTTTGTTTGTTCGCATTTGCCGCGTATTTGTGAAATTTTCGAATTTGAAACTTAATTTTTGGAGGTTATGTGACATATCAACATTCGCTTTTTCAACATGGTCTGTAACATGTTTTGTTAAACGGTAGGATGTTGATGAACTCTCAAATTGTTGTTAATTTTGTATTTTCGGTGCGTAAATTATTTGTTGAATAGTTCATTTATTTTTTAAATTAAAATGCATTTCAAGTGATTATATTTCTTTATGTATTTCGCTCATGCTTTTTAATGCATAAATAAATTAGGTTTCTTAACGAATTTCGCGCGTATTTTAGTAGTTAGTTTTTACAAATCATTTTACCTTGGATCATTATAAATATACAAATACAAAATATTCAGACAACAAAAGGTGCTCCTATACAACATATAAACCCGAAATCTATTAAGATATATTTAAAAACCAACAAACTTCCAAACAATACACGATTTATTCTTGAAATACATTCAAAATCTTAATATAAGCATTAATACCGCATTTTATCCATATTAAATTACAAATTGATCCGTAACACGTTTAACAACTCTTGAACTTTATATTGACCGTTGTCCACGTACGCTGTTTAAAAATTATTCCGTTTTCTAATGAAAGCCTTTTTAATTTTAGCCATGGTGCGTATGAACGTATTGAGCGACGCCCTCAAGTCAATCAACAATGCGGAGAAGAGGGGGAAACGGCAAGTGTTGCTTCGGCCGTGTTCCAAAGTCATCGTCAGATTCTTGACAGTAATGATGAAACATGGGTACATTGGCGAGTTTGAAATCGTCGATGATCACCGCGCCGGGAAAATTGTCGTCAATCTGACCGGCCGGCTCAACAAATGTGGTGTTATTTCACCAAGATTTGACGTACCTATCAGAGACATTGAGAGATGGACGAACAATCTTTTACCTTCTCGACAATTCGGGTGAGTCTATTTGGATTATAATAGTGATATTGATAGTGATTTTTAAAATTTGAACTAGATAATCTTTGATATATCTTGTTTTTCATGAGATTTTTTTTTCGTAGATATATTGTGTTAACTACCAGCGGTGGCATCATGGACCACGAAGAGGCAAGAAGAAAACATCTGGGAGGGAAAATTCTTGGATTTTTCTTCTAAAACCTAGTTATATTTATACAATGTACGAGACAACTAAAAATAAATTCAAACTCGAAACCTGATTTCCAGTATTTTTCTTTTTTATTCAAATCCTGTGGGTTTAAATCAGAATCTAACCTTATGTATGTAGAGAATGTTCAAGTTTGGTTTCGTACACGTGAAAATAAGAATTCATGTGAGTTGAAAGGCTAATATTTTTCTATTGTACTGTTTTTTTAATAAACTTCAGTGTGCAGTTGTTTTAACGTTCTATATTTTGTGAACTTTCAAATTAAAAAGATAAATGCTTAATGATCATTGGCTACGTGCTTTATTTTCACTTTTATGTTGCAGTAATTATTAGTTTATAAATAGTATTCGATACTTTTAAATTGATGATATATCAATATTTGGAAAATGATAAAAATAATTTTTAGATGAATCTGGAAGTTTTTAAATGTACGTTAATGTTAAATTTCTAAAATGAAATATTCTAATTTATTGATTTGTTTTACTATAAAAGATCGTTAGTCTTCCAATTTTGATCGGTGCATACTGCATGTAATTAATTTTTCTAAATTAGAATAGACAGCAATTTTAACTCAGCATCATCTTGAGCCGTTGGGACCCAAAAAAGCATATTTTTTCCAACCTCTAATATATAAATGATTATCAATTTTTGACTTTGAAATAACGTTTGTTGATATTCTAGTGTCAGGTAAATTTAAAATGAATATCTAGATGGAAAATTTCAGGATAGGTAAATTAAATTTGTTCTTATTTAGTTTATAGTATTTTATCAGAATATTATGGGACAAATTTAAAGTTTTAACAGGATCGTAATATTTGGAATGGATACTTTCAAATGGCTTAAAATGGGTAATGAAAAAAAAAACCATTTTTACATAGATTAATTCTATTTTATGACTTTATTATAATCCAGGGTATATACGTGTAAGTCATAATAAATTGTATAAAACTAAATATATTGAAATAATTCAGAAATATAAAAAATTGAGATTTAGTACAGGAATGTGAATCTTCAATACATCCCGAATATAAATAATTTGAATACATAGCTGTAGGGGAACTTCATTTTAAACTAAAAATGTTTTCAACAGCAAATTTCAATGTGTAGTAAACGATTTTGATGAAATATTTGAGACAGTCAGTTCATCAAAATTAATAAAAAATATCGCAGAAATCTCATAGAAGCACAATTCACAATTTCATATTCTACACATTTATCGCAACCCTGGAGGACCACTCTTTATGATTTCACTACAGTCTTTAACAAAGTATACAAGTGCGTCGTCGATTGCACATTTCCATTGCAAAGAAAATACGCAGCAAGCATGTGACGAGAATGTTGTTTTTTTGCTATTAAAAAACTACCATATGTTTAATTTGATTTAATCACCAAGAAATTAGAGGAACATCAGTCACAATATAATTAAGCGTTAATTGTTAACACCTGTTATTTCACATTAAATAAATGCCTACGTATTTATTTAATTTGTTGTTTCGATATACAACACCTAGACTAAAAATATCATACTTATTAATTTTATAATTAAACACTAATCAATACTATCGGGAGATACATAAATGGTGGCTATTGACAGTAATTTGAGTTGGGAACTGAAAAATATACATAATAGAACTATTTTGCAAAGCAAAAATAGTTTTGGTACAAAGCATAGATTTAAGATTTTTTTCACAATTTATCAGTTTGGCACATACACTCTCCAAACAAGTAAATGATTTATTTTTAGAGATCATCAGCTGCAAACAATCCACAAGATCACTGATTAAAATATTATTTAAAAATTTACAATATGCCAGATTTTATTTAAGACTCGTGTGTACTCGGTGAACGAAAAGGACGACATGAAAATATATTGACTCTCGAAAACGGATCATTCAGTCAATTATGCCATTATTAACTTTTTTCCCCCCACTGATAACACAACACTAAGGAACTTTTCAGTTTAAAAAAATATATGGAAAATTTAAGGTGTCTAATCGTCTAAAGGAAAATGTAAAATTTATACATTCGGCATTAATAAGCGAAACAAGGGGGTGAAAGTGTTAAATGACATTTAACGAAGGATAAAAAAAAGGGGGCACATGCCGGCAGGAGTGAGAAAACGAAAAAATTGGGCAATCATGTTGCGTATCGCTTCGTCCATAGACGAGCGATACGATCGTGCTCTTCTCTGTTTTGGAGGTATTGGGTGGCGATGCTTCCGACGAGAGGATCGGCTGAAAACAATAATCAAAATGACATTAACGTTACAATAAATCGTATTTCAATCTAATCGAATCGTCAATCACCTGGATTACAATCTGTCAACAACGAGCAGATGGACAGGAGTACTTTCGAAATTGTGAGAGCCGGAGACCAATTGTCTTTCAATATGTCCAAACAGATCACACCTTGACTGTTTATGTTGCAGTGATAGATGCGAGTGCGGAAAGTGACCTGAAAACGAAAACGATAAATACGGACACAACACGACGGGAGCAAACGACGAACGGAAGTTTACCTTCGGCGGTTTGAAAGGATATTCGGGGGAAAAGTGAATATCTAGGAAAAAGACGCCTCCTTCGTATACGGATCCCGGGGGCCCGAGAATGGTCGACACCCATTCATACAAGTTGTCCCCCTTGGGTCCGGCGCTGCAGTTCGGCGGCGGGTCGAGCGTGATTTCGGCCAATTCCTTCTGAATTCTTTTGGCGGACGTTCCGAGAGCTTTCGACATTTTAGGATTCGGTTTAGATTCTTTAGTGTCTGGCTTTTCTCCCATAGCAGGGATACCCGAACTGCTAGCACCACCTCGCCCGCGGCCCGTTCCACTTCCTGACGAGCCTGACGCACCT
>JAOXNN020000013.1:2309608-2320550 GCA_028571205.2 Hydropsyche betteni
CGACGTATTGCATAAGTCAATAGAGACGCTTTCATAAGCATGATATTATAGGCGTTAAGTGTATACGCATAAAGACCATATTAAAATAATTTTCAATAATTTTACAGACGCAAAAATAATCGTATCGACGGGTCGGTCATTTTAATGTCGCGAGCGTCATAGAACAGATACACAGACACATAGACGAACATACGGACACACAGACACACACATAAATCCGCTATTATATATAGGGGATTGCTTTGCGTTCTTGTTCTTCAGTGTTCAAATCTAGTCGATTGATCAGAAATCGATAAATTTATATTTCGTTTAGCACAGCGCGAGCCATTTCAAATATTCGATTTCGTATTTAGATATATATATATAAAAAGGATGTTTGTATATAAAATATATATTTGTGTCTTTTTCACTGCAACACCGTTCGACCGATCACTATGAAAATTGGCATTTATATGTATTTTGGCAGGACAACGTCTGCGGGTTCAGCTAGTTTTGTTTCTAAAACTATAATACTATGATATTTTTCTTTTTAAATATTATTTCCGCACAAGATAAGTGACAGACTATTATTTAATTTTCATGTTCTTTTTATAGTACTTCACGTCGCTGGACTCACTTTTTGAAAACAAATCGGGCATCGTTAAAACATTGAATTTGTAAATGAAAATCCCGCACGCTTTTCATTCCCGCTGGTAAAGAAAAAACCGGGTACATTTGACAGTTGGATCGAAGGATTATGCGTATTTATTCAATATTATATTTTGATTTATTATCGTTACAGGGGAATAATACCCAATGGGAAAAACCTCATGAATTATTTATTATCAAAGAAAAATAAAATATTCGATCCGTTGCCTGAAATTGTATCATACGTACACGTTACAACGGTGAATGGCCCTACAATGTTTCTAGAAAGCTAACAATTTCAGTTGTCGTATATTATATACAGCGTGTCTTATTTCATTTCAATGTATATTTAATTTCGTATTTCTACAGTTAATCGTGAAAACATAAACTTTCGTGAGATGAAATGTTAATATTTCTCATTTTCAACCCGTTCCATATAAAAACGATATTTACGACGTAAATTAAATAGTTTTTATTTTTTAAACATGTTTCCGCCGTTAAGCGAGTGAATGAACCACGCTATTTCTCACATGTTGATTTTTTAATTCGCAAAGAGCGCAAATTGAATTTTCAAACGGACACTACGGACGGTCGATGATAAAACGAGATTAAAACGAAACAAAAACAAACACCAACACTCGAATTTGATCGTTTTCAAATGGCGAACGCCAAATTGCCGTAATATGGAAGCCGTCGTTGCTAACAGCTTCAAACGTTGTATTGAAATTGTGAATTATCGTATCGTACAAAAACGTTCGCGAATTACTCTCGATCAACAAACTACATACACGTGTACCGTTCGCGAGCACGAAAAAAAGCCCGAATATAACGTTGCAGCGAACAAGAGTTGTGGCTTTTGCTTTCCAATTTTCATCCCGACGTACACAACAAACAAATATATCATCCCTTAGTGTGTTCGGAGGCTGGCCAGGGGTTTGAATTTGCCGTGGGTGCGACTCGCGTGTTTCATTTTGAGAATCGCCCCAATTACGTGATCGGCAAACAAACGAACCTGTTGTGAGGCGTAAAACGTGTTTTTTCCCCATTTTTATTCGGTAATTCTTTTTGTTTCGTTGTATTTTTCATTTCGTTTTTTGTTTCGTTTTTGTCGTGTGACTCGCGGACGAACAACGTCTTGTGATAAATGTTGGGGAAATAATATCGGAAAATGTCTGGGGATGCGAATGTGATTTTTGAGAATATCGATATGTTGAAATTTAAGGTAAATAACCGTGAAATTATTATGACGATGTTAAGTTTTGAATGTTGATTTTTCTCTATGGTTAGAAACTCTAAGTCTTTTTTCAATAGAATTGGAAATTTTTCGAAAGAAAATTTGTATAATATTTTTGAAAAATGGTGAAATTTCACATTCATTAGAAAATCGGTATGATATATTTTTTAAATGTCTAAACTTTGATTTTGTTATATTTATAAATTGTACATTATGATTGTTTTTTTTATTTTATTTTTTAAATATTTGTCTGTGTGATATGCTCAAGCATATCTTTAATTCTGTATATTATTTTTCTCAATGAATCTAACTTTCTAATTAATAAAATTAAAACATAAATATTTTTCATTGTTCCGTTTTAAATTCGTGCGTAGAATTTAAAATTCAGTATTATATCGCTTCCGTGTTTTTCACATAAAATTTGAGTTACATCTCAACTACTTAATTTGTAAACAGGAAAATCGTTTAAAGTTGGTCGAATGTTACTGTTCTTGTTATCGATACATGAAGAACTATATACCACACTCTACCAAGCTATCTAACAACATAAAAGCATTGAAAGTTCGAACCGTTCGCGGATTTTGTAACTTCGTTAAACGGTATTACGTGGAGCTTTTGCGCGCGCTTAACTTTCTAGTTTAATATTTCACAGTATGTTGACGTTTGTGTTTGCGTGCGTAATATTAGAAATTTTGTTGTTTTATAACACAATACAATACAATACGGTCTGCTGCTGAATTTTCACGTTTACAAATTCATAGTTGAGCGCTACGTGCGCGAATCCGTGATGAAGCATTTTCGTTTAATATTTCAAGCTCGTATTTAATTTCGTTAATTTGCAAACCTCGCATAATATTCACGGAATGAATTTTCAGTAGCAAATCGAGCTATTGAAAATTTCCGTATTACAACACGACACGGTATTGTCGATACATGCACCAATGTTTATCTTCTTCTTATATATAAAAATGAATCGCCGTTTCGTATTAACGCTAAAACTTAAAAACCGTTTACCGATTTACATATTAATTTTTTTCTTTTGTTTGTTTTAACTAACAGGTGGTTTACAAAGAAAAATAATAGGGAAATTCCTAAAGGAAATCTAAAAAATAATATAAGCAATTTTATATGGAAAATTATACTGCCACGCCGCGCCATGCCGCGTATTGATTGTGACAATAATTACAATCGGTACACCGATGTGCGCAGAACGCGTGAAGACAACGGGAACAACGGTTCAATGGGACAATTGGCGCTATTTTAAGATGAAAAAAAATCCAGTATTTACAGTCGAAGATCTATCGTTTTTTAATCTTCTTATATATGCTAAAATGACGAGACGAACGCAAGACACAATAAAAACGGGACGTATGATCAGCTCAGTTTTAGCGAGACTAACAAACAGCGATTGTAGGTGATACGAAGTTTACCGGGTCAACTAGTATTTAAATATTAATTCCGAAATATCCGGAGTCGGTCAAAATTATAAATTCAATTTACCTGGAGAAGAATGTGCTATCCTCAGATTGACCAGGACGACCAGTAGAAACAATTGGCCGCAAACGGGGCACATTACGTCACCATCCTCTGATCACTTCTCGTCTTTGTAGGATCACCACAACGCTTCCAGTCCTTCGAATGTTGACACTGGTTAATAATTGCACGATCAAATGGCCTGTGGCGCTTGTTGAGCGAAATATTCAATGTTGTTTCACTTCAAAATGGCCCTCTTTTTTGAGACCTTTTTTATTTTAATATTTTTCCAGAAAAATTCTAAATTTTAGTCTAGTAAGTAATCAAGTTTTCTTCCATTTTTTTTCTGAAAAAGAAAAGAAAAAATCAATGTAATTTAATTGATTAATCATTAATTTAAGGTATTTTTTAATTAGTGAGACAATTTAATATCCAAAATACTACGATAGACGAAATTGCATCAAATATTTACTTCGAAAGTGTCTGTTTTAAAAAATGTCAAAAAATACCAAAGCTTGTTTGAATTCCATTTTTGAAAGAATTTCGAAAAATTTCAGCAATAAATAAGGCGTTTTAAAAACCAACATATCAACTCAGGGTGTTTTTAGGTGATTCTACAAAAGCTCAAGGTTATTTAAAAGATTAAACGAAATTATAATATATACTGATTATGCTGATTCGAATTAACTAGCATCGACAGTTCGCATTTGTGCGGATGACACCATCGAATCGTAGGTGCAAAATGGAAGCGACACGAACAGACGTATTTTATACGCACAGGGGTGAAATACGTTATCGGCAAACTTTGACAAGTCGTTCCATTAAAACGTTTAGATTAGATGTGCGTAACTTAAAACATTAGAGACTTTGGTTCGGGCGAAAATTAATGGCTATGGCTCTTTAATCTCGAAGCCGAAGCTTTCATCCTAATAAGGAGATATGGCGAGCTTCTTTAAACTCGACGCGCGAATATACGACTAAACTCGGGCCAAAGCCTCCCGGCCAACTTTGCATGTTAACTTGAACCTATTGTTTGCTCGATTCGGAACTTTTACCGCACTCTCGAAGCTCCGAATTATTATGATATTCCACTTTTCCTCGGACCTCTGCTATGTGTTCGCAATATGTAACGAATATAAAGGGCTCGTTTTACCTTGTTAAAGTTTTTGTCGTGGTTGTTTCGTTGATGGACCGTTTTCGTATACGTTTTGTTCCCTCGGTCCAGATTCGCGTGGTCGTCGTGTATATGAAACGACACGAAAAATTAATGCCACTAATGAAACGAGTCTTTGCCTCAGGTAATGGACGATTCGTGCTTGGCGTGTTTCCAAAAGGTTTAAATGATGGGTGCATTTTCTTTATTTATTTTTGATCGTTTCCTTTAAGCGGAACGATTTCATTTTTGTCCTATGCAATCAAACTCTGAATATGTATAATTTGAGAAAAATAAAAGTTTCACAATTGTTATTCGATTTCTTATATAATAAAATATGTACTTAAAAGATTGTATTTTATGTAATTCCATAAGTATCAATTTGAGCACGAAACATGGGTATATTAACATATGCCCCATAAATTTGAATTGTCCTCGATCTATATTCACAAGACGAACTGTAAATGTGAGATACGAGGAAGAATACGTTCTTATTTTTGCTTGTTTCTTGTGTGACCTCAATATGTACATCTGAATATCAATAAATTTCCATGTTATAATGTCGAAAAACTAGAAAACTATTTTAAGATAATTTTAATCAATATTTATTGACAATTAGAAATAATAAAATATATAAATAAATTATTAGAGAAAAAAATCTATGTTAAAATACGCAATCGAGCATCATTCAAACATTTTGATCTTTTTCAAAGAATATGAATATTTATTAGAATTTTGCTGTCGAAATCGGGATGGTGAGAGAACGTTAATTACGTTTATGTAGAATAACCCCAGATTATGTAATCCACAACAAGGAGGATAAACCATTGGCGTTAATCCAGCTCAACAGGAGTATGGTACGTTTATGCATTATATAAATGTGTGAACTTACAGCTTGGCATTTATTAAATTACGTTACTTGAAAATATTGATGTAATTTATAAAATTTATATTAAGTATTTTGTAAAATTTTAAGCGCTCAAAAGAGATTTTGAAATGAAATGGTACTGAAATATTCTGTAAGGATAAAATTTCAAATCAAGTGATTAGGTCTGAACTGTATTATTTTTTTATGTTCAGACTTATTTATTTAAAAAAAAATCCAATTTCATTTTATTAAACTTTCTAATAAATTAACAGAGGCAGCATTTTAATAATACTCAAAATATATATAAAAAAAATAAGAACTCAAAAAGATTAAATAAATTTGACAATCGGCAATCAAACAAATTGGCGATTTTATTGCATAATATATTATGATACATTTGTAGTGCAAATTCACAATATCCCGATGATTTATGATTGTAATTATGAGCGGTTGTTCCGTTGAGCACCTTAACAATTGCTGTTTGGCCGTTTTAACGAATTAATTTATCAACTTCATTAAACTACTGAAATACGGCAATAAACGTAAAACACGATTATTTATTTGTGGACAGAGGGGCAAGGCCGACTCGTAGGATAATGCGTGATATTGCGCACATTCGTAGAATATGTACGTTATATTTGACCTACATAAATTGTATTTCATACTCTTTAGCATACCGAACTATGCATTTATGGATATTATATTAGATTTGTCGTATACGCATTTGCTCGAAATTTCGCAATCGTGGAAAAGAGGTCGTTAGGAGAGTTCGGGTGGTCAACTAAAATCGTCTATTTGTTGCTTCTTCAAACAATAATTAATCACTGAGTAAACTTTAACGGGGACGCACGTGAGAAGTGTCTCGAGTTTAAGGATGCGCGCAATTAACGCCGGGTAATTGTTTAATTGTTATTCCTGTTGACACAAGTTTCTCGAAGTGATTATATATATATTAAAATCTTTATCTTATAATTAATAACATTATCGTTTTTCTGTTATTTTTTTTCGAATATGTGTAAATGTATAATCCCCTATATATAATAGCGGATTTCTGTGTGTGTGTCCGTCCGTCTGTATGTCCGTCCGTCTGTCTGTTCGATGACGCTCGTGACTTTTTTTTCTTTTTTTTTATGATGATGACGATGATGAACAAATGAACTGCTTTTATTAATTAAATATTAAATATTCAAATCGATTACGGGCATTGGGTAGCCTCTACCTCTGGCTTTGCGTATATGTTACAAACAAATAACAAATGAACTATTTTGATTTTATTAATTAAATATTAAATATTCGAATCGGGTACACATTTCGAATTCACACAATCGGGTTTTCACATTTTATCGTTTGCCTTTTCTTAACAAAACCACAGCCGATGTTGTTAGCATCGGGCCTATACTAGTATAATTATAATGTTAGTTATCAACGAATTGGTTTGAAATAAGTTGTAGCTTCTGTTTTATCCTTGAATTTTAAATCACCCTTTTATTGAATATGATCTTGAACGTGTTTTTTCTACTATTCATGACTTTTCATTTTTCTGACTTTTTATCTGGAGTTTTTCATAATCTTGAGGTCATAGACAATGAACACGATGAAAATGCAAAAAAATGAATTAATTATCGTATATTTTTCACAACTTTTTTGATGAACATTTTGTATTCAAAGTATAATTTTCTTGCTTCTCGCGCTTATCTGTAGTGAAAATATAATTTAAATATTTAGTCAGTGCCAGAAGTTTCTGAGAGGTATCATATATGACATAAAAAATTGTTTTTTCTATACTTTTAACAATGTATCTGGGGTCAAAAAAATTCGATATTCCATTTACGGATTCATTTAATTAATGATTTAAAATTTTCACTTATAGTGTAAATTTTAATAATTAAATTCATAAAGTAAATTTTCGTTGCAATATTAAAAATTCCGATAACTGTCTCGTTATAAAAAATATACAGCTTTCTTTTTCATTAGGAGTATTTTTTTTTCAATTTGTAAACTGGGCTTAAGATATAGTTGTTTTTCTTTATGACGGAACACATTTTCCGCAAAATGCAACTCGAAGGGAAAAGTTTAAGGGAGGAAAATTCTCTTGGAGCAACAGTTTTCCAACGATTTAGTGTTGCACAGAAAATATGGTAATAACGCTCCGCCATAAAGCGCGACGGTATCAAATTATAGTTTACCCGAGGCGAGATAAAAGAATGTTGTTTCAGAGATGGGGTGTGCGTGCTGTTTTTTTTTTAAGTACGAAACCTTTTATTTTGCATATATATTACGATGAAAGTTTAGAGGTGAACTTATTTAAGGTACATAAAAATCTAATGACAGAATTTTTTTTACCATAACCTACTTATAAGTACATTAGATTTTAAGGTGCTTTTTAATATAAAATTTGGTTTGATATATTATTTCTAAATTTTTAATTATTGTTAAATCTTTATTATGTTAAACTTATGATATTTATTAATGTATTTTATTGCATGTTTTGGTCCAGAAATCCAATCTTTGACCTTGTTTAACTAACCCTATCGTCTTGCCCATTCTACTGTGCAAAGTTGTTGATTATTCAAAGTTTTTGGATATCTGCCGGCCAAGATGATTTCCAACTTTTAATTGATCAAGAATATATTAGTATTGTATTATTTTTTCGATATGTTTCTTAAAATTTTTGCTAGAATTCACTATCTTCATGACTTCAACGATTGAAGTCCTAGCCTCGCTTTCCAGATCCCTCAGTACCAGGCAGTAAACAACCCAACGACGTTGCGTTTGATGTCAGTTAATACACACGCCAAAAACAAAAAAATAAATAAACGAAGCACCAAAATCTATAAAATGATAGAAAAGATAGAAAAAATAACTGAAAAAGGGGAAGAGACCAATATTCATTGGAAAATTCCATTTTGAAAGACACCTCAATATGCCGATATAATCGACCCTTTAACTTTAACTCTTCAATTTCTCGAACAGGTCATAGTATTTGGCCAAAATAGTACAGAAAGAAATGAATCCCGCTGTTGTGAAAAATTTCACAATGAAACGACCGAGTACACATCCTACCTCGATCCTCGCCAAACAGAATTCGATCGAAAGATAATCTCTTCGGATCGCATTGGTCGTTCATGTCATGGACACAGTGCTAAGTTTTTCAATGCCCGTTTAGCTCAACTAGAACTTGAGAAAATATAATAAGGTATAGAAATTAAATTGATTTGAACTTTGTCTTTTTCGCGTGCTTTTACACACCTTCCACAGAATAAAAGAAAAATTATATATTCCAAGTACAGCACCTTTTGTTCGCTGAAATCTTTTTATTTTAATGATGATAAAAAGAGAAACTTTTCCTCAAAATTTTTATCCTCTTATATTCGTAAACGAGGCATAGCTATAAAATAACCGGATTAATGCTATAAATATAAATTTGAAAATGTATTTATTTTATTTAAATTTTCTTTTTTTCACCTATGTTCATTCATGTTTGCATATGTGTATAATTTTTCATAACAATTTTTTTAATTAGGTTTAAATATTTTTATTATATCGATTGTAATTTTAAACCAATGCATAGTTTTCAATTTATATAATAGGAAAAAACCCTTCTTTAAATTCAATTGTGTAACTGCTGTCCTGTATCTGAAATCCTGATGACTTTTAAAAATATATTACACAAGAATAAAATTTTGAGTATTTGTCAAATTACTACACATGAAATTCTCAATATAATCACTTATCCTTATCGGAATGATGATATACCATTTAGGGGTGAGCTAACGCAATAAAAAAGAAAATAAGAACCCATAGTAATAATATGTCACGATGTGATTATTGCAATGTGAGAGTTCGCAGTGTAACGACCCGCCAATTAACCTAATTAAGCAGTTAACTTACGATTCCTTAATTTCTGTAAGGATGGGAAACAGAGGAAAAGGGACCGTTCCAAATTTGAGCTATCTTTTCCAATCTCTTCCGAGCGCTTGAGCCCAGAGTAAATGGCTCGCGCTCGCCAACGTTGTCTGCCGTTAATTTCTGTTACAGTTTCTTTCCTTTTTTTGTATTATTATCATTCTATTCTTTTCGTTTGTTCGTTGTGCACGAAAAAAAATATGGTAATATCGCGGTGAACGAAAGTACCCGTCCCCCGGTGTCCTCCTTACTCTTCTCCCTATCGCATTAAATTATAATGTAATTTTTTTCTTTGTTGGAATTATTGTGCGCTTGCCGTCTATTGCGCTGCGGCTCTGTTTTAATTTGAAATTTCTGAGAATTTTGCGTGCACGTTTTGTCGTTTTATCGTGGCCGTTGATGAAAATTAAAATCCAACCGCTGAATATTTTCAATTTCACATCACATTTCACCCTATAAAATATTCATCCGATTGGTGTCGCTACTTGCGCATACTCTTCCGCACGATTTATAATGTTTTATTCGTTTGGTTTGTTTTTCGTTTTCCGCGCTCCGTGTTGAAAAAAGAAGCTTTTTTTTCGCGCGGGAAAAGTGAAGAACTTAATTTGGAACTTTCGCACTAAAAACTCAATCCCGTTAAAAGATCGAGTTACAAATTTCTTCACTTTGTTTCGAGCAAAGAAACGAATAAACGGGTTCGCAACGAAAACAACGATCGTTTTTCCGCAGCACGTTTATTCACGTCTCCGTCGCTTTACCATCAAATTATCCATGAAATCGCTTATGACGAGTCTTAAAATTGCTTTTTATGACATTTTGTGTCCGCGCACCGCAGTACATGCGTACCGGGACTCGACAAGGACCAACTTCAGCATTATGTCGACTAAAATTTATTACACGTGTACACACATAAACGGGGAACAGTGCGAAGTAGTCGGTTGACAACATCCTTCATTCCTGACAAAAAGGCCAATTTCCCAGCGCATTACTGGAGCGTTGCGAAAGGCGTTTCCGTTTGTCGTACGTAAACTGCGTACTGTGCACAAGGCACACGTACTCCTCATATATCACGCGAAACCGGCGAATAATATTAAAAGCTTCGCATCTGGGGCGAGGCGTTACATGGGCGAAACAAACTCGGCTTTTTCGGGACCCGGCTCAAAAAGAAACCGGGGGTTACGTCTTGAAAAGTTCGTTTTCAGCCCGGGTCTTGTCCTTTCATTAGCGCGCTTGTGTATTCAGGGTGTTCTGCGCTGGAACGGCTCCAGCCGAGTCTCCATTGTCCTGAAGGAAAACCACGTATGCTGCAGATGGCTGATCGGAAAATACGTGGGAAAATTGTGTGGTGCAAGTGCACGAGAAAATCGATCTGTGTTAGAGAGCTTCTTGAGTTCGTTCGTTATGGATTCGATTTTTTCGTTTAAAATATACTTGGTTTTAAATCTTCAGAAATTCATCTTGTATATTATATATTATAATTTTCGTTGAGAAATAACGTTAATTTTTCAATAGTCAAATTTTTTTGATAACTCAATTTAAAACATAAAGAGTTTTTAATATGTTGCACTATTAAAATACACCCGGGCCTCGTATAACACGGTTTTGTATAACACGGTTTTATATAACACGGATGTATAAATTGTGGCATATTTTTTATACAACACGCTTTATATAACACGAT